>PXYN01000233.1:0-33148 GCA_003056585.1 Lecanicillium sp. MT-2017a
GGGCGGGGCCGGTTTGTCGCGCGTGCGTCGGTGTCGGGTGGCCTGTGTGGCAGCTGTCCTGTGGCAGAGGCGGTGGGTGTCCTGGGCCGGAAATGTCCTGTGGCAGAGGCGGTGGGTGTCCTGGGCCGGAAATGTCCTGTGGCAGAAATGTCCTGTGGCAGAAATGTCCTGTGGCAGAAATGTCCTGTGGCAGAAGTGTCCTGTGGCAGAAGTGTCCTGTGGCAGAAGTGTCCTGTGGCAGAAGTGTCCTGGGCCGGAAATGTCCTGTGGCAGAAATGTCCTGTGGCAGAAGTGTCCTGTGGCAGAGATGTGACAACGGCGGACAAGGCACCCTGGCTCCAGTAACCATCCGCCCTATGAGCTCTTGAACGGCCATTAACTCTGCCACGGTAGGCCAATGTACCCAGGTTAGCGTCAATAAGTGAATGGAGCCCGGGTGTTCAGGCACCAGAAATGTATTTGCGCGATCCTATAAGACTATGCAAGAATCTCTAGCGGCAAGCAAGCCTCTGTTGAGAGCAATTGCAGCGCTGGTTCCATCATGCGTACCGTTTGGGCAGTTCGTTAATAAGAAGCCCTCCGCTGCCTCGGGTAATTCACGCCACAATCTGAGCAAGACCAGCCCCGCTGTATTTTTCGGCATCGGCATAGCCAGAAAGACTCACCAACCATGGTTTCCAGTCTCTCTCTGACTCTGTGGAATCCATATGCCAGCCCACAGTTGATACAAAACCGGCGCAACGAAAGTTTCACGTGGACAGCTGAATTCACCGCACCGTCTGGTACGACTCTGGAAGCTTCGTCGATGTAAACCACGTCTCGTTGATCCTTTGCAAAAAGGGAGGGTGAGAGCACGCGAAAGCAAAAATAGCACGCAAAATTCCCAGGAAAGTCTTTGGCAGGACGGTGCTGCGGAAAATCCATCTCAGCCCTCATGACAAACTGGAATTTGTCTCGAGGCTCTGCGCTTTGCGGACTGACTCTTCTGTGAAAATAAGGGCTGGTCTGCGAGAGGCAAAGGCGAGACTGGTAATTTAAATGCGAGAATATGCGGGTTTGGATTTCCGAACGAAGTTGTTGTAATACAGCAGTGGTGCTGCTTATTGATTTTGTTTCCGTTCCTTGAAGCGCTTCGACAACCTCTCTGTTCGGTAAAACAACTCTCCGCTCGATATTATGAGTTCCGATTGGATCAAGTACGTGGCTTTGGCGAGACGTAATTGACTTTGATCGGCCGTTACACCGGCGCTGTTTTGCTAGAACTCGACCATACGGGTGACTGTTGCTGTAGAGATGTTCTTTGTTGCGGAAACTAGTAGTATACCTTCAAATCATCAACATATTGCCTTTACAGTTGAGATATGACTTACATCCGTTCGCGATCCTCATCATCTGACGTTCTTTTTTGTGCACTCTAGGAGCTATTAGCTTTCCTTACTTTGAACTGATCCTGAATATACCTGAAATAATCCATGCAGACCATCCTTTTTCGATCGGTATGTCTGCTTTTGACGCATCTGTGCGGAACTTCGGTGACAGATCATGGAGACAAGTAAAGAGTATTCAACGCTTAATCGGGCATTTGCGGCAACTCTGGGTCAATAAGGTATCATGCTCTTGTGATACTTCGATGCAATTGAGAACATAGCACAGTGCTGATCTAGTGTGAATTGGACTGATATATACTCATTTTCAGGACGCGTGCCTTCTATCCCTATTCACAAGCCCCCAATCGCGTCAGGACGTCCCCTTACTGGTTTTGACTATCGACGGGTTGCAATGAGCCCCAATTTTAATACTTTCGTGAGTCAGCCCAGGCGCCATATCTAACCCTATGTGGAAGTTACACGCATGACTGACATTGCAGCACTAACTCAACCCTGCATTGCATGCGTAGAGCTACTTTGAAACTAACTAAGCCCATATTTCTGGCCATTAGCCGGGTATGTACGACCAAGTCTCATAATGGCTAACTTCAGAGTCAGATCCGGTAGTGTTGAATCGCTCAGATTGTGAGGCAACTCGAAGCCACTGCCGTAACATAGCTTGGCGCAAGCCTGGGCGCAATTCTGAAGTCGCTCGTCGTCAGATACACCAATCTCTGCTATAATGCCCTCATCCCTCAGATAGTTCAGAATTATAGTCGCAACATGGGCTTGCTCGATGCGGCTGTCATAATGCTGCAACACAGAAAATAGTGCAGGTAGCCCGGTAACCCTATCTTCGCGCAGCTGAGCTTGAAGGTGGTCACTAGCGGCATCTAGTGAATCGCCCTGGTAAGTTCGTGCACTTAGCACCGAACACAGGGTGCGGCAAAGGTCGGTATCGCTCAATCCCTTCGGAAGATTGAATGGTTCCCCTCTGCGGTCGCATATAAGCATAGCCTGGGCAATGGCAGTGTACCTCATTTGCGAAATGTAGCGTGGTATTTCGATCAGATAGGACTTTATGTGCTGCGCCGCGTCATCTTTGCCTGGCCGGGCCCGATTTATCGCACAAACCAAAACGTGTAAGCAATCCGCAATTCTCGCTTATGTTAACACCTGCCCTAGATTTGAATGCTGCCTCTGTAACTCACAAGTCATGATCGCGACCATCATAACGGGGGCGAGAAGAATTATCCCCAATATCCAGGCACGGCCAAAACAGCCTTCCATTTCCTTCTCCATCTAGCCATTCCGTTGCAATATCCGCAAGTGCTTCTCCATCATGTTCTATGCTCAAAACTTCAGTGCCGTTCACTTCATTGGCGGTCGCGTAACGTTTCAAAAAGTCGTCAAGCGAGTTGAGTAGTAATCCGTCGCGAGGATGCTCATCATATCCTAATACCTGCAATCTTGAGACGACAATATTGTCTTCTAGCAATTGAGGAATGTAGTCTGCCATCGTAGAGAGCCGTGGATTGTACACTATGACCCAGTTACGAACATTTGAATTCTGAATATGCTCCTGTAGGCGATCTCAAAACTTTATATTATTTACTATACATATTTAGGCACTACGAAACTGCTGCTCCGTTGCGGACGATGTCTTTCTCAGCGCAAACCGTCGACTTTTCAGATATGCCCACGTTAGACATGCCGGCCTCATTGACAATACCACCATGCAGACAACACATTGAAGGGCAACATCATGTGCAAGCCAGCCCAGAACATTGCAGAAAAGCAATAACATAGATATCACAGTCGCCATGGTGGCAATAGCTGCTCGCACACAGAGCCCACGGAGAGTAAACTGCGTTGGGCTGTTCAGCAAAGCAAGAAAGCGTACCGCGAGCAAGGCAATGCATAAGTGCGTTAATGGAGGCCCTACGCAGATCAGCTCCACGTGCGAGTGAATAACTAGCAATACTGCCATTGCAGAAGCGCCCACTTGCAGGAATATTGCGATGCAAAGCATCGAGTACTGTTCAGTTTTTTGGTTTGCGGAGTAGCTTTTGATAAGGCCACATAGAACCTCGTGGAACTAAGCTTACATCGTCAATATCTGTGTTAATTGCAAAATGAGAACTCACCTCTAAGATATTTACAGCCATGACCACAGACCCTTTCCAAGCAATGAAGCATGGGACTGCTATGGCTTCTGGTAGCTTTCCTCTCTGGGCAAGGCCAAACATGATGGTCAGTATGCAGGCCGCTACCAAGAAGAGGCCGGATGCAGCAAACCCTGCCATGGAAGCTGAGCATCCGTGCCCACTCCTCGGCATCGAGAAGCAGCCATAGCAAACTTCAAAGAGCGCCACGCAGGCTACTACTGCGCAGGCCTCAACAAACTGGGAGTCGGACAGCGGATAGGACATAGCGAGTGTCGGAAGCAATGAATAAGAAGAAACGACAATGCAATCAGCGTCTTGTCGACAAACAGCGGTGAAGAATTGCGGGTTGTTGGGCGTCATCTCTTACATATACACGACCAACTGAAAGAATATCGCGTCCTGAAGCAATAAGGATTCTGATGGCGAAATTCGGCAAACAGCTGCGTGATGGGTATACAGTCCATGCTGCAGCAAGAGGTGTCCGGCAGTGTGCGAGGCTGGTGGCCAGTGGGGACGCTCTAACCAAAAAGAATCATGACTTGCACGGCCGTGCAAGTGACGATTCTTTTCGGACTAGCGCGCCCCAAGGTCGCGAGGATTGGCGGGCCTCCTTCCTCACCCCAACACACAAGATCATTCTCTCCCCTTCATAAGCGCCCAACCCGCGAAGATGAACAAACGTAATACTTCTGGAGATTCGGCCGACATATCAAACATCGGCAAGCTTATCATTCAGCTTCAAGCTTATCCTCCAGAGGCGCGGCTAGATTCGGTGAACATTGACCTTCTCCGAGTTCTATGCCGTCAGCTAAGAACAATCATTGCGAAGTCTACCGCTCGACCGAATAATACCAAAATACACGCGATAAAGGAATGCTCTGTCGACGAAGAGGTATCCAAGCTGTTTGATTGTTGGCGAAAGGATCCCAAGACTTTCTGGGAGCTATCCTTAGCAGCTCTCCCTCAGTACAGCACACTTGGAGGGAGTCAGGAGAAGCTGCGAGCCTTTTTCCTTGGAGCCCTCCATCTGAATAAACAGAACAAGATCCGCCGAGTCCACTATCGCTTTGTTACCATTGCTGCGAATGAACTATTCAGAAGACAGAACGGAAACGCGAATATTAGAGAAGAGGTTGTGCGAGCCTACCTCCAAAACCTCAGTCTCCCTGCGTCCGACGATGATGTTACAAGATGCATCAACATCCTGACAAGCGGGCGGCGACGCAAGCAATTTTGTTGGGACATACAAACAGCCGCGCGAGACCGTGCGAACCAAGTTGCGTGTGCGGATACCAAATCGGGAAATACGACTACTCAGACGAAGAAAGAGGAGCCAGTGGATTATGGTCCAATGTTTATCGACGCAATTCCTGATGACATGTACGTCGCCGTGCCTCTTCATAAGCATGTGACTTACCAAAAGATAGCTGGGACAATAGAAACGGACTCTTCGCGGACGAGGCCAAGAGCTGTATTGATCATCTCCTGTCGCTCAAAATTGACACTTGGTCGAACGTCTCTGGCTGCAGAGATGTTGCCAGTACGCTACTCGAGTTCCATAAAGGACTAATATGGAGGGACGCGGAAACTAAGGGCGCAAAACGGCGACGGGACTGTCTCGTGGATCATGCACCAACACAACGGCGTCGTTTCGATACTCCAAGCAATGCTCCTTCGCGTCGGAATGCGGAAGTTACGGTTCGGAGAGAAATGAATGCGACATTAGAAGGGCAGGACGCGGCCTCCTCTTGGGTATCCCTTCTCTCTGCTGCAACCATAGCGTCACAAACGTCACCATATGACACAAGACAAACAGTGCCAGACCAACGTGCACATGCAGCAGCTGGCACTCACTACTCTTGTTCAGAAGGCGCCCCCAGTCAAAACCACGTACAGCCACCTGGTTGGCGCTTGTCTGGTACTGAAGCAGATTGGGCAGGGAACTCGGAGTTAGTTACGTCATTGGGTGATTTAGGGGCGGCCGCGACACTTGCCACATCACCCCGTGAAGAAGTTGCTCAGCCGATCATATCGACAAACAATGCAGGAATTCCCGCGAACGAAGCTATAACGACACAAGGCTTAACTATGCTGTGGCCGCATACAGGTGACGGGTCTGCAAGTTATGGACCCAGTTTCTTTCCTGCAACAGACCAGTGCTTGCTCACGAGTTCTGACAATGTTCAGATCTTATGGTAAAGGTTTGAGGCCGTAACGCAACTATCTTATTTAAGCAATCAACCAAAGTATGTACAAAAATCCCCTTGATATTTTCATGCTGACACCCACAGGATCAATAACACGTATTTTTTTGCCGTATACTAGGGGATGCGATGCGTCGCCGTCCTCGACACTGCATCCAGTGCTTGGCAAGATGGGAATGAGGTATCCGGGTTCGTTCAATGTCAATCCGGAATATGACGTTCGGAAGATAGTAATTTTAAAGGGCTGGACACATTTAGTTTCATCATTTTGCTCGAGATGACGAGTGGCATACTCTTGTAGATAGTGGTTTGGTAATGCTGCGCTGGACCGTTAATCCATCTTCCGAGCATTGCTCAATATTTTTGCGCCCGCGAACTTCCCACTGGATGTCCGGATTTGCCTGTAGCCAGTCGTGCAACGCCGTCACGACAGCTTTCTCGGCCTCATCCAGGTCTTCTTCAGCGACACGTTGGAGCTCCGGGTTACCCATATGTGAAATTAAGCAGGGAATGGTGCTTGCAAGCCGGGCTGGATCTTATGCATCGCCCCAGCCGATTTAGTACCAGTGTTTTAGGCGGGAAAGCTTGTCCCATCTGCGACTAAGGCGTCTCGTCACATGACATGACTAAGTGACCCATTTTGTGGAGACAATAGTTGCCAGAGCCAGGGGTGCGGTTGTGCGCACATAGAGACACTGACCTTACCCAGCCGTACAGAAATGCATCCTGCAGTACTTCCTTTCCAAACGACTTGGATTGCCTCCGAATGGGCAGCAGAAATGTCTCCTAAGCAGAAAAAGTTTAGCTGGAAATATGGGTTGGCTACGGCGCATGCCAGGATGAGTATGTGCAGCGCGTCATGCTCGTGGCCATGGCATTGCCAACACGTTTAATCTCAGCGCTTTAGAACTTTGCAGCGTCGAGAAGTGTCTTTACCGACTATAAAAGGGGAGGATGTATTATGAATTTCTGGTTGTAGCCTATCCTGGACTAAAATCAGCAAGTACTTTCCTGCAGGATTCGACCCAGCCTCCCTCTAGCAGGCAAGTTCTATGCTTCCGCCGTCGTCTATCCCCAATGCGCGCTAATAAAGTAATAGACGAGTGATTTAGAAGATGTGTCATAGAGGGCCAGAGACTACCCTTTGCGGCCGATGTGAAAGAATATCTGGGGTAGTAGAGGTCGAGCGCAAGTGTGCACAGGCAATGCGTCGTGGTCATATCGGCCGCTGCAAGAAAGGCGTCTTGTGGACGGAATTTACGAAATACGCCGAATGCCGTAACTGCAGGCGCGAAATGGAGTGTTACAAGACGGCTAGAGCGAAAAGATAGCTGCGGTGCTGAGGTGGGCAGAATACTTCGCCGGTTGTGCCTGGGATTCGTGGCGGTGCTTCCTGTGCCAGGCCGGCAGGCCTGAAGTGGCGATGCCCTCGACCGCACATAGAGTTACTTGGTTTCATTGCCAGTGGCGGCCCTTTCTTGAACCCCCAATCTCATCCCTGGGCTCAAAAGCTCCTCATTTACCCAAGAGTCCTCCTTCGGCGAACGGCCATGCCAGCGCAAACAATACTGGCGCTTGCCGCCCTTTGCACGAGTGTTCACAACGTCTACTCCGGCCTCAAACCCCTCGTACGTTGCTTCAAATGCAGAAAGCATCCGCTTGTCCAGAATATTCCTCCTCGGCTCCCAACCTGTGGTACCATCAGACCACCTGAGAAAGAAACAATGTTTTCCCCATCGAGCAAGCAAGCATTCCACCTCATATACATTGGCGTCGTTTCCTAGAGAGACTCTCTCATCTTGCTGCGCGGGATTATTTTCTAGGCTGGGCGTTGCGCTCGCTTGAGCTGCACTGTGAGATGTATTGAGCGGCTTACTTTGCGGATGGTTGTGGGAGCCATGGGTTGCACAGTCCGTAGCCCAAGAGAACTGTAGCTGAAATGTCGCTGTGCCATCATTCTGGACACACTTAAGCACTGCATCTGCCAGAGGCCATTCGTCATAGCTCGCAGGTGCATGAAGTTGTCCAGCCTTGCTGAGGTTGGCGGTCGCGTCAGATTTGCTTTTAGCCTTCTTCTGCAACCGGCGAGACCGTAATAGCCTCGGTTGAGGCCTCGAATTTCGTAGTGACCGGCTGTGCTTAGAGCCATCGCCGGCAGTAGCGTTACGCCGCGTCCGTCGAGGTTGGTATTCATCTCCACTTTCATCCATGCCGGCCGGGCTGCGAAGTCGCTTCAGCGAAGTGCGACGTCGAGAGAGCTTCACCCTGTCCGACGTCGTCGTTTCTAAAGGCCTCACTTCTTCACGCTGCCCGCTGCCAGGGGGGGAACTTGACGTTACCACACTAGTGGCTGGATCCGTAGCCAGGGAGACCGGGCCGGGCTTGCCGGGAGACAACGCCTTATGCACCAGCACTGACATTGAAGGCGAAGATGGCGGGCGGTAGGCGGAGTCATCTGGTGACACCTCACGCTGGTGAACATCCACCAGCCGGACACTTTCGGTGCTGTGCCTCGTTTCTTCAGTGGAGATTGTCGAAGTGATGGAGTCAGCTGCTCCTTCATCACGCATCAAACGGTCCTGAGAAGCGCTGACGGCGAGTGTGGAGCCTTGTTCAGCAGCATTGGCATGCATAGACAAATGCGTGTTTATCAGAACGGGAATTTCAGGCCCACCGAAGGAGGCGCGATGAGACGCATGTGGCGAGTCTTCATCCCGGCTTGGTGAAGCCTCGCGCTCTGCTGACAGAGCCGATCTAGGAGACGGACATTGGTTATGGACAGGCGATAAGCTGGCACTGACAGCAACGCTGGGCAGCGAACCTAGCGGCATGTGGTGCGTGCTAGCCGGGGGGCTATTCAATCGGTTGCTCGCGGTTCGCGGAGAAGTGCAGGAGCCCTGAGAAGAGATGCCTGAACATGCTGTTAGCCGATTGTCCGAACGAAAAACGGACGAGAAGTTTGCTTACCAATGCTTGTCTTGCGACAGCCTTTCGTCGCGGACGCTGCAATCGCAGCGGTTGGAAGGTTCTCATCCAGACCAGACTCCTCGTCAGAGGAGATATATATCGGGTCGCTCACAGCCGGCGCTTGGCCGGTAGATGAACCTGATCGATGATCGCTTGTAGCGGCTGGCGTATGGCATGCCATTGTACGTTGGTACGTCTGCTGGGCTGATGGCAGCGGCGACTCTCCGCCTGCCACCGATAGGAGCGGAGGAGTCCAAAAGACAGGATTATCGAGAGAAGTTGCCGTAGTCATAGTGAGAAACCCACAGAAACCCGTACTTCTATGAAATCAAGTTTTTGGTGAATTGGGTGCCTTGGTAGTGGTTCTGACGTAGCGGAAAGGGGTCGAACACGCCTTTAAATGTCCAAAACGAGGCGTCCCTTGGGAGCTCACATGAGGAGCTCATAGTCCCTCGGTCCCAAGGACCACTCTGCCCTTCGTTCTCTTACGGCTGTCACATGGAGGCGCGGCCCGTTGTCTAGGCTCAGGAGCTCCTTCTGGACGACACCGCATTCTTGCCATCTTCTCTTGACGCCAATCACACAACTGCCGAGCCACACCCCATGCATCAAAATTCGGAGGTATTTCTTAGCCAGGAAATACCGCCGTTTTGAGAAGTCAGCTGGGCTGATCCACGGCAGCTGGGGAGTTTCACAGTATGCATGCTCGGAGCATCTAGGCACCCTGCCTGGTTCACCTACCTCGTCCTGTCTCGCCCGAGGTGGTCTAGACCCAGCCGTATGCGTTGGCCAGCTGATTCATGGACGCAAGTTTACCTTGGCCTTTCTGCGACCGAGTCCAATCATCACCATGGCAATGTGGCCCGCATGACCACAGCGGGCCAACGTCATGCCATTACGGCGCCATCAAGCGCAGAGATGAGAGCTTCAGGCTGATTGCACAACTGGGAAAAGCGACGTGTTAACTTCATGGTCCCACAACTAACGCGCAAGAACGCCTGAGCTGAATATGCCGCCCTAGTGCATTGCCATGAAGCGCCATTCGGTCGACTGTCGGCGTAATGGCGTGGCTGAGGCATTTTTGCCATTGGCGCAGCAGACACCAGTACGCGTAATCGAGTCTGTCTCGGCGGCAAGGGTGAGGAGGGTAAGGGCGAGTCGGCTCCTATGCAAGGTGAGGCAGCGACGACACTCGGACAGCGAGGGGCCAACTACGTAGCAGCATGGAAGAGGGACGACGCCTGCGAGGCAGAGATAGTATAAGGCAATATCGTCAGAAGGAGTCAGCCAAATTTCTTAGAGTAGTATCCAATAACTCCCAGCAAAGCATCATAGGGAAGGCCTCAGGCAAAACGCTGCCTTAACGAACATTGCCTGAAAAAGGGTAGGCTCGAATAGGATAGGGCGCCGGCGGAGTAGCGGCTGCGAATGCCAGAAGTGGTAAATGAAAGGAGGCCATAGCGGAGGGCACATGCGGAGTCTCGGAGGTTGAGAGAAGAGAAAATAAAGGTCACAAAAAGTCAAGTGTACAAGCGATAGAGTGATGAGGGGCGTTGGTCTATTTATACGTGCGCCCGAGTAACGTGCACTGGCCCTGGGCGGTTGAGCCAATGGCGGCGTGGGCGCCTAACCCGATTGGGGGTGCCGCCAAACCCGGAGGGGCAAACAGTGCATCCCGACTTACAAAAGTTAGTGAGTTGCCCGCCTTTCTCTATAGGAGTAATAGATATATAAGAAGTCTAAAAGTAGAGCTAAGTTAGATAAATACCCTATTATAAATATATTACTAAAGATTGCTAAGTATATTAGTTACTTAATACTATAACTGTTATGTGCAGGTTTCAGGGTCAATACTGACGCTGAGTCAGCTATATCTAGCCGTATAAATAGACAGTTCACATAGGTCTATAGATTAGAAGACAAGACCTATAACAATAATCCCTGTGCACTATCTGCAATATGCTTAGTGATATCTATAGCCCTGCTGCTAATACCTGTTAGCTATAGTAGAGGTGTGCTGAAGCAACCTATGCTTCTAACTTTAGTATGCTCCTGGTTAACTTTGGCAGTCAGCTAGTCACAACCGGAGAGACTATCCAGTCTCTAACACCTGGCCTCTTCTATTAGGAGTAAGTCTTTCTAACTTCTTTTTAGTAGGCTCAGCCAGTCGCCTACTTAGGGGGTGTATTTTAAAATTTGCTTGACTATGCTTATGCCGAGGGGCTACTAGAATATTTATGGGCGAGGCAGACGAAGGTGGATGGATTTCACCCCCAGGGGCGAAACTAAAGTGCGCCTCTAAGTGTATGCACGTATTGTATGGCTGAGCTAATAACTTGACCTACCTTATATATAAGACTAACCTAGAGCCTCAAGAGTGGGAATATTTTTACAAGGAATAATTGAAGAGCTAAAAGGAGAGATGTATGGGATCTCTCCTGTAAGACCCTTTCTGTGCACTGACCACTACGTTTGTTGTGCAGTTAAGTGTTGGGGGTGGGTATCGCGACCATGGTCGCGACCAGTAGTGTCGTTATAGTGCAACGAGGTCTCAGGCCGAGTCCTTCCCATGGTCTAACCTGTGACACTATCACTTTGTAGGAATGAGCACCTAACCCATATGCTTGTTGTTATAATCCGTCTTGTTATGCTGTAAATATAGATTTGCTACCTGTAGTAGTGCTTCTCCTCTAAGCGTTATCTGAAGGCTCTTTTTCACAGAAAAGAAGGGACATAATTAATCGGTTAAGAGGAAGTATTTGATTATGGACGAAAGGATCAATTACTATAAAAGCGATGCTTTAATCAATTCTCAATAGCTAGAAATCGAGAACTGTTCTGACTCTGAAGTCATCCCTACAATTAGCATTTTGTGACTGTGACACATTCCCTACCCGTGGACCCCTTATGTCTTTCGATCCGTTGGTTGCAATCCAGATCCAGCCTGCATTCTTCCGTGATCGAAATCTTTTACTCGCGTTCATCCGGCATGCCACCTTCCGGTTTCTTGCCACTCATGATATCACTCATCCTTTGCACAGCTTTCCATCCTCTTTCCCCTCTGATTGCGGCCCCTTCAGCCTCCCGCAACCAGCGCTTCCATTGATCTGTGCCTGGCGCCGCGCCACTGCGATCTACCCACTCGATCTGGCCTGTCTCACGGATGGCGTACCACAACGTGCGTGTGAAGCCTGGGTGGCTCTCCGAGTGGTCTTCTGTCATCGTGGCTTGGTCAGCTTGCTGTGCATCCGACGGTGTCACGTCGGTGCATTTGTAACGTGATAGATCCCAGAAGAAGGATCGCGGGAGCATGCCAAGGCCCCAATACAACCCGTTGAGAACCATGTAGGAGACACCGATAAATACTTTCGAGTTCCAAGTACAGTTGCCTAGTAACACAACGGATACCATTAGCAGTAGCGTGCCTAATACCATAAGGAGGCGATGTGCTAACCCTCCAACGTAGTATACACACTCCTCTGTGCCAGAGTACAACTCGCGAGCGACTTCCTCGGTACAATAGACGAGTATAATCGCACCCTCGCGCGTACGAATTAGAACGTCCCCTTTGGGGACTTTATTAGTACAAATGCGCTTCATTAGTACTGGCCTCCACAACGACGCGAAGCCAACGACCGTTGACGCCACCGACATCAACGTGACAGCGAGGATGGCCACCCCGTCTTTCCAGTGCGCGGCGGCGGCTATGATAGCAACGCTCAGTCCGCAAGAGAAAAGTGACAGTACGTGCAGCGGAGACGACCATTTAACAGGTACAACGGGCCGAGAACCAACGGTGGTGGTGCTGAGTGGGTCCTTGGAAACTTTGGGAGCCGCTGATCGCGGGCGGTGCTCGTAGTTGGCTGAGAGGTATTCTGGGTCAGGGCCCGCAAATTCCTGCCCAAATGCTGGCCTATCTTGCTGCTGGCCTTGGCTAGACTCCTCATCCCGCCCTTCCCCAGAGCCTCTATATTTAGTAGCATTGATACTCTCCTTAGTACCAAACTGCGCCTTAGTAAGGGCTACCCACCAGCGCTTCCACTTCAGGTTTGGTTTCGGCGTTTTGTTCATAACCATTTCGGCATGCTTTAAATTCACGACCGCAAAGCCGTAGGGCGCTATGCTCTCGATTGGTGTCACGATGCTGGCAAAGAAGCCCACGGAGTCGAGCGTCATGCCGCTGTACACGCCGGTTACACGCGCGCGTATTTCCGGCATGCGTGCGGGGCGGCACGGTTTGAGGAAGGTCTGCGGAGCAGGGAGAATGCGCGGGAGCATGCCTAGTGCCGACGCTGTAATGGCTTGGGAGTGTACGGCGATGGAAGGTTCGCCGATGACAGCGAGGAGAGTGACGACGTCGAGGGACCAAGAGGACTTAGTGGGAGGAAAATACGTGTGTTTTGCCGGTCCATTATCAGTCATATTGAACGAATTGTTATGCTTTGCGGTGTCGAGTGCGCAGATGAGCTGTAGTGCTGCTAAATTTTAAGCATGTCGGCACTAAAACCGCGTCGATGGTTGTGGCCGGTATTTAATACTGCACGTAAGCCAGGTTTCTCAGCTTTACGTGCAAGCAAGGCAGCGTTCATCACAGGGCTCGACGTATGAAAGGGGACTTTGGACTTAACCGCGCCGTTTAATCTACATAGCCCGCAATATAACGTTCAGTGAGCACATATCATAAAACAAGTTGCCCAACGACGGCGACGTTGGGTACCCATGCCCTTCAGGGCTTGGAGTCCTTGTTTTCTGTGCCAGCGTACTACTGCCTGGCCTGAGCGTCTTGCAGTGTGCTCAGCCTACCTACGCCGCCACAGCCCAATGACCACTCATGTCGGCTAGAGCTCTTGATAGCGCCACCCCCGACACCGTAAATGCCCGACGTTAACATTTTGTAGCTTATAGTGCTATGAAGTGGGAATCTAAAGCGCTGGTATCCATGAAAATCTTGGTTCAGTGCTTGGTACTCGCTCCAGGAGTTTAGCCTGCGATACGTTGAGGAGCATCTGTCGTAGATTTTCACCTGGGAAGTGGCTCTAGCGGAGGCAGCGTTGAGTTAACAACACACGTGTAGGGAGCCCCATCCCATCACTCCACACAACGGCCCGTCCCTTGTTGCAACCTCGCCTGTAGCGCGTTGATTATGTAACCTCTCTTACGTGACTAAGCTGTGGCGCCACCATACGCCAATTTCCTATCCACCCATTAGAAGAGATGTAAAACAGGCCTTTGTGAGGCATGAATTAGATAGAAAAACTGGGCTCTTTATCCAATCATTCATTAGTCCCACCGAATGCTCGGTTCGTCAGCTGTGCGCCCTTGTGCTGTCACATCCCCGGCATGCTCCACAGAGTCACCTCCAACCGTAGGCGGACTCCCAGTGTCCGCTGACGGGGCAACAAAGATCCTTGCCGTTACTTCCGTCACATGCCACATCGCTGCGACCCAAGCCCCAGTGTTGTTGATTGGATAGGGACGCCGTAAACGACAAGCCCTGTTAACCCTTGCCTTGGCCTCTTTGGTGGCAACCACGGCATGCCAGGCGTGCCCTGACAGATTAAGCGGACAAAAAAAAAGAAAGTTAAGGAAGTCCTGGAAAGCTGGTTGCTAGCTGACGTAAGAACCGAGTTTACGAGATGATAGTAGATAATGTAATATAATCATCGGAAGTCCCAATCTCGACTCAAACTAGCCGTAAATAACCGTCTTGCGATGCCTTAAAGCTCGGCCCATATTCCCAAACAGTCGGCCAACGCCCAGTCGAAGGCGGCTTAATTCACCATCAGGCTCCATCAAGGTGCATGAAGTGTCTGCCACCTCAGTGCGCGGCCTAACACACACGAGGCAGATTAAGGCACAATTACCACTGTCAGCAAATACGCAGCTACAGGCTGCCGTGCGGGGTTCTTCTGCCCCCTAACGAGTCACGAGAGCAACATTGCATCGACCTACGTGCTCACGGAAGCACGCCCAACGAAGGTCAGTATGATTCCAATAAAGTGGCCCTGTTTTTTGCTTCTGAATTGCGGCGGAACAAGTCCGTGGGTTGCCGCCTGGTCATGGATTATGCCTCTACAGTCTGGGCGCACTTCTTTGGGGCGAGGAGGCCTCTGCTGCGGCGAGGCAACCACGAAAACCCTCAGTGTGGCGGGGATGACGGTGGACGAAGCAGCTGCTATGTAGAAGGCTACATAATTTCGGTACATTGAATTGAGGCGCTTGCATAACACACACCTGAGAACCCCGTCAAGACTATTAACTCTGCTGCAACACGCTCATGACGCAGGTGGCGCCCGAGGGGATCAGGCAGCAAGAGCTCATGTCCCTTGCATCCCGCTTTCAAGCCTTCTCACCTTTACCCATGATGTCGTCCATTTCACATGGCTGACCCTTCACCGTTTCCATATCAGGTATATCGCCGATACAGTCTGGCATGGCTATTCTAGTTCTCGGTTGCAAAATCTTAGCACGCCCTCGAGTCTTCGAAACCTTTAAACCGAAATGCGACTCCTCCAACGCATAAAAGAAGGTGAATACGAATTCACCAAGCCCATGACGACAGAAGAGCTGCCCAAATATGCTGTACTGTCGCATACCTGGCTACTGGATGACGAAAAAGAAATTAGCTTCAAGGACTTTACTCAAGGAAACATCCATAACAAACCCGAGAGCCTGGCCAAAATCCGGTTCTGTAGTGAACAAGCTGCCAAAGATGGCTTAGCATACTTCTGGCTTGATACATGTTGTATCAACAAAGACAGCAGCGCCGAGGTCCAGGAGGCAATGACAACCATGTTTTCCTGGTATCGTAACGCAGATCGATGTTACGCATATATGGCAGATGTTTCAGTAGACCAAGTACCTGACAATACTCACAATCAAGGCCCCGCAAGTTCGTGGCAATCGGCCTTTCGACGCAGCAGATGGTTTACTCGCGGATGGACTCTTCAAGAGCTTCTTGCTCCAGATTCTGTCGAATTCTTTTCCAAGGAGGCGATAAGTCTAGGCGACAAGACCGTTTTGGGCCATCTCATACACGAGATTACTGGAATTCCCCACGAGGCTTTGCGACGAGCTGACTTGAGCAAGTTCAGCGTGGAAGATCGTTTCTCATGGGCGGCAAACAGGCAAACGAAGCGCATAGAAGACAAAGCATACTGCCTGCTCGGGATTTTTAGCGTTTCTATGACGCTAATTTACGGCGAAGGAGACAAAGCATTTGGAAGACTGCGTGAAGAGATCGCAAAAACCTACAAAGACCATTTCGTCCCTGATCAGGCCCTGTCCATGCTGCCTAACGTTCCGGAAGCAGCCTTCAACTCGCTACATAATCAGCATCAGCCCAACTGCCTCAAAAACACCCGAACAGACCTTCTGCAACATATAGAAGAATGGATTGAGGGTACAGACAAGAGATGTATATTTTGGTTAAATGGAATAGCGGGCACTGGGAAGTCTACTGTCGCTCGCACCATCGCCAGGACTTATTACAATCGAGGCAAACTAGGAGGCAGCTTTTTCTTCATGAAGCGCGGCGGTGACCTCAGTAGAGCCAGCAAATTGGCCACATCCCTTGCCTTGCAGTTGGCAAATTCACTGCCTGAGGTAAGGCGCCATATCCGCGATGCTATCATAAAGAAGGTAGACATTATGCAGCAGTCCTTTCGCGACCAGTGGGACCAGTTGATAATTCGGCCGCTCTCCAGGATCGCGAGCGATTCTTCTCCATCCACGGTTTTTTTTGTTATTGATGCGCTGGATGAGTGCGACAATGAAAATGATACCCGTGTCATTCTCAATGTCCTGAGAATGACTCAGACACTCAGCAATATTCGACTACGAATATTCATCACAAGCAGACCGGAGCCTACAATCCGTCGTGGCTTCAACAGCATACCAGCCACGGAACGCGAGGTTTTTCTTCTGCATGAAATATCGCACGACTTGATCTGTCAAGATATCAAGACCTTCTTTGAAAGTAATTTTGAGGTAATGCGAGAAGATCGAGGTTTTGATGAAGGTTGGCCTGGTACCCGGATCGTCAGGCGACTGGTTGAAGTTTCTAGTGGTCTCTTCCTGTGGGCCTCGACAGCTTACCGCTTTATTAAAGCAGGCAAGTTTGCCATGTCGCAGAGAAGAGTCGATAGACGGATCAATAGCCTTGTCAACGGACTATCATCTGCCGCAGGTCCGGAACAGCAACTTGATCAAATATACACTGCTGTTTTCAAAGACTTAATTGAAGCGGACCCCAGCGACGAAGGGGAGCAGGCAGAATCGTTTATGATGCTGAGAAGTGTTATTGGAACAATCGTGATTCTCTACACTCCTCTCTCTATGCAATCGATTGTCAGCTTACTCGATATACCGTTTAGTGACGTCAAAAGTACACTGTATGGCCTGCATACCATCTTAAATATTCCCAGCGAGGAGTCACGCCCCGTTCGCCTACACCATCCTACCTTTCGCGACTTTCTTTTGAATAGGGAGCGGTGTATCGACCCCAACCTTTGGGTGGATGACAGGCACGCACACGGGGCTTTAGGCGACAGATGTGTAGCTCTTATGTCCAAGATGCTAAAAAAAAACATATGTTGTCTCAAATCGCCAGGCACTCTGCTACAAGACGTGTCTCCTGATCAGATAAAGCGGGGTATACTCCCTGAGCTCGAATACGCATGTCTTCACTGGGTGGAGCACTACCAACAGAGCGGAAGACACCTCTTCGATGGTGATGAAATCGACAACTTCTTCAGAAAAAACTTCCTGTATTGGCTCGAGGCTATCAACCTCATGGGGAAGAGCGGTGAGATGGCCGCGATCATACGATTATACCATTCTTTGCTGATGGTATGTGTTCCCCGTGCTCAGAACCAATTCGGTAAAGGTCTAACCTTGTAATTCTCTAGCCCAACGACAACGTGCGGCAAATACCATTTGTCAAAGACGCGAGACGATTGATGATCAGTTTCCAGGAAATCATCAATCTAGCACCTCTCCAAACGTATAGCGCCGCTCTTGCGTTCATTCCGCCTAGCAATGAGCAGAAGATCCATTTTCGGACGCAGAAGCATCCTTGGATCCAAGCTGTTCAGATAGCGGAAGCAGATGTCCCGAAGGCCAAGTACATTGATTCCGTCAATGAGCTGGCTTTCACACCCGATAGCAAAAAGATTGCCTCTGGTTCAAATTTTAAGGCTGCGAGGTCCTGGGATGTGGCGACAAAAGCCACGCTTCGAACATACGAGGCGGGCTCTACAGATAAAGTAGGTTGCATTGCCATCTCGCCTGACGGAAGGAACCTCGTTGCAGGTTCGGATGATTTCACGATCATGGCTTGGGAGATAGAAACGGGAGAGTTGAGTTATAGCATCAAGGCCCATAAAGCTTGGGTGAATTCCGTAGCTTTCTCACCGAATGGCAAGTTGGTGGCCTCAAGCTCCATGGACGAAACAGTGGGAATTTGGGATGCTGCTACAGGAAAAGAGGTCAAGCGGCTTAACAATCAGTCAAGAGTCAACTCAGGTGTATTTTCCCCGGACGGGATGTCGGTCGCGACAGGCGCCAACGATGAAATGTTGAGGATCTGGGATGTCTCGGGAGACTTGCAAGAGATGCGGATGATGTTGGATGGCCATTCAGGCCCCATTAACTCTGTTCAGTTCTCCCCCAACGGAAAGCAGATCGTCTCTGGGTCCGATGATATGGCAATTAAACTTTGGGATGCAGCTACGGGAATAGAGCGCAACACTCTTAAGGGACATACGAAAAAGGTCATGGCTGTTTCGTTCTCCCCGGATGCGCATCTAGTTGCGTCCGGATCTGAAGATAAGACTGTCAGGCTCTGGGACGCCAACACCGGCGCCTATCTCGCTGAATTGAATGACAACACAACGGGCATCAACTGTATCGCATTTTCGCCAGACAATGCGCTTCTCGCATCGATCGCATTCGATGACGAAGTCCGGTTGTGGGACCGAAAGACTTTGAGGCTGATTGGCAAGCTCGACGATTTTGAGGAATCTGTTGACTATGGGACGTTAACAAGCCAAAGTCCGCATGTTACACCGTCGGGAGGCCTGATGGAGAACATCAAAGACTTCAAGGGCCATTCCGGTGCAGTTACTTGTGTAGTGCCTTCACCGGATGGCCACTGGCTCGCTTCTGGCTCACATGATACCACAATCAAACTATGGCTGGAAGACAGGAAGGAGCACTGGAAACTAAAGGGCCATTCTGGCAGTATAAACCATATCGCATTCTCGCCAGACAGCCATTTAGTAGCGTCGGCATCGACTGATAAAACTGTGAGAATTTGGAACATCGTAATCGGAGCAGCGGTCCACATGCTTGAAGGCCATTCCGACAATGTCTTGTTTGTGGCCTTCTCACCAGACGGCAAGCTGCTTGCTTCCTGTTCTACTGATCACACCACTAGGCTTTGGGACCCAGCAACAGGAGCAGCGTTAGGTAGGCTTGAAGGCCATTCGGACACAGTTAAAGGCATCGCCTTTTCACCAGAGAATAGCCACATCGTCTCGTGGTCAGCAGATTCAACAGCACGCCTTTGGGACCTATCAACCAGTATATGCCGTGCAACGTTTAGGGGCCACACCGGCCCGGTAAATTCAGTCGCATTCTCCTCAGATGGGGAGCTACTTGTGTCTTGCTCAGAGGATGCCACGATCAGACTCTGGAGCAAGACCGGTATATTGCGGGTGAAGATTGACAACGAATCGATCCCGGTCAGCTTCGTGGCATTCTCGCCCGACAACGAGCAGCTGGCGTCGTGCTCAGCTGACAAGAAAATCAAGCTCTGGAACATCAAGGCAAGATCACACAGGGTATTGCATAATGCAGATGTTGTGGTCTGCAGAGTGTCCTTCTCTAGTTGCGGGAGTTACATCGAAACTAACAGAGGGATGTTGGGTATCAAATCTTCTTCGGACCGTTCTCCTCGTCCACAGGCTTTATTTGTAAGCCAAGAATGGTTGGCAAAGGACTTGGAGAATATAATTTGGCTTCCGGCGGAGTATCGAGCAACTGATGTGGCAATCTTCGGCGATACGGTCGTAATGGGACATTCATCTGGGTCAATTTCGTTTGTTTGTCTAGCTTGATTCTTAGCCTTATTAAATATATCTACTGCTCTTGCAGAGAAATGCAGGCAACTTATTTGTATCCCCCTTTGTTTTGCCTATAAGCTCTATATCAGTAGGTAGTTCTATCCTTTATTCTGAAGAAAGGGTATAGAAGGGTATATTTAGGATACTACTAAAATGCAAAAGTAGGTCTCTATAATAGAAAGAAAGGTTCTTTTAAAAATAGAAATCTAATTATACCCTATCTCTAATATAATAAGCATTAAAGTAGAATATAGATAGATTTAGAAGGATAGGGTTAGTAGAGCAGCTAAAAAGTTAAGTAGAATTAAGCTAGATAGACTAAGTAAAATATATTAGGTTAAATAGTAAGATATAAGGTTATAAAAAATTATATATATAGATCTTAGGGCTATATAGCTATTATAAAAGTTTTAAAGTATAAAAATAAAATTATAAGGTATAGGAGTAGATATAAAAAGGTATAGAGATATAAAGAAGGTATATACTCTATCTAATAAAAAGTTAGACTAGGTATATTAAATAAAGTATATAATAATTAAGATCTTATAATATAAAGCTTAAAATCTAAAAAAAGGCTAAGTTTAATATAAATTTATATTAACTTAGAAATATATTTATATAAATATAGATATATATAGCTAATATAATTAAAAAATTAGTTAGTAATTATTAATAAAGATATATTAATAAATAATTACTAATAAAGGGCTAGAGTATATAATAAAGTAAATAAAGCTATAAAATAATATATATTATCTTATAGTATATAGTTTAAAAATAAAATAAAGTATATTTAAAGATAGATAGATAATATTAGCTAAAGTAATATAGCTCTATTTATTAAACTACTAAAATACCCTAGGCTACTATTAACAGAGAACTAACTCCTAATACCCTTAAATTTTTAGTAAACGTAGGGTAAAAGGTTCAGGGTTTTTAGGACTAAGTACTTAGGATAGACAGTCAGGTCAAAATCTAAACCCAAGGTCAGGGTTTAGTACACTAAGGTCAGAGTTCAGGGTCAGAGTTTCATAGAGCTTAGACCAATTAAAAGTCAAGATCAGAGTTATAAGCCAATCAATATAATTATAGACATCATAGATATATAAAGTAGCACTATTTAAGGGCATATACAAAAGAAAATATCTAAATATTTACAAATATTCTATATATAAAAATATAAGCTATAAAAGAGTATATCTAACTAAATATAGAGTATAATCTAATAATTTGCCTAGCTTATAAATATATATTAATATTAGGAGATAAAGTAATAGACTACCTATAATATAGGCATAGGGTTATAGATTATACTTTAAAAGATATTAAAGACTATTTAAGATTAGTATAGATTAATAATCTAAAGATAATTAAGCTCCTATATAATAGTAGCCTATAGTAGCTACTAATTCTAATTAAGACTAATTATAAGTATAAAATATATCTATTTATTTCTATATCTAAGAAAAAGGCTAATATCTATTAAAAATTGTAAAAGGTTTAGCGCCAGTGGAATAAAAAAGGAATTTTTGAAGAATAAATTGTATTAATTATTTTTCTGTTAGATGTAAGGATTAAGATTAAAAATCTTTCTATAGAAGAAATTTTTTCTTTATATACTTATATTTCCAGCTTATATAAGCTTATTACTAATTTATTATATTATTCTAGATTTCTTATTAGCTAGAATAGTAAAAAAATCTATAATAACTCTAATATAAATAGTAGTAAAACTAAAAAACCTAATTTTAGATATTAGATTTTAATATATTCTAAATATAATTATAGTATATTTATATAATATTCTTATATACCCCTATAAGGAATATAAATATATTTCCTTACTATAAATATTATATAAATATTATTTTTAATTATTAGTAATAGCTAAGCTTAATTTAGCTAAAAAGTTATAGAATTTTATTTTTCCTAAAGATTTTATATATATATCTATAATATTATTATTAGATTTTATATAGAATATAGAGAGTCTTTTTTATTTTATATATTCTTATATATAATAATAGGCAATTTCAATATACTTAGAACGCTTATAAAATTCAGGATTATTAGCTAATTTAATAGCAGCTTTATTATCAGTTAAAATAGAGGGTATATTATATTTTATAATAATTCCTAAATTCTTAGTAATATATTTAAATATAATATTTAGAAATATAGATTCTTTAGAGGCTTCTTATAGGGCTATATATTTAGCCTTACAAATACTAAGACTTGTAGTTTTTTACTTAATAGAATTCCAGCTTATAAGGTTATTATATATATAAAAACAATATCCTAATATAGATTTTCTATTATTAAGATCAGAAGCCCAAGAAGCATCTAAATAGCCTCTTATATAATTATAATCTATAGGTATATTACAATTATAAGTTAAAATAATATTAGGAAATTTATTTAAATATTTCTATATATTATTTAGAATATTAAAATATTCTTTATTAGGTTTAGAAGCAAACCGAGAGCAATATATAACAGCATATACTATATCAGGCCTTGTTTTTAAGGCTATATATAATAAAGATCCTATTTCTTTTTAATATTATAATATATCTTCTTTATTAGCCTCTATTATAGATTTTTTTAGTTTTAGTCCTTCTATTATAGGGATATTAAAAGTTCTTATATTTTCTTTATTATATTTATATATTTTATTTATAATATATTTATATTAAAATAGATATATATATTTATTATTTCTATCTATAATAATATTTATACCTAAATAATCTTTAATTTTACCTAAAAATTATATTTTAAGATTATTAGATATTTTTTATACTATAATATTTATATTATTTATTATAGGACTTATTATTATTATATTATTAATATATATAATAATAGCTATTTTTAAGGTATTATTTAGAAATACCCCTTTATCAATAGAAATAGTAATAAACCCTAATTTATTTAAAATATTAGATAAAAAATTATATTAAAGTCTAAGGCTTTATTTTAAACTATATAAAGCTTTATTAAGCTTTAATATTAGTTTATTATTCTCTAATAATTTATATAATTTATCTTTAATATATTTATACTTCTTTTATAAATTATCTATTTCTTTAGATAAGATATATTTATTAAATCCTATTAGGAATTTAATATATATTATTATTATTATTATTATTTAAATACACTATTTAAGTCTAGAGACTATATAGAATATCTAAAATTATAAAGGAAAAACCAGAGTTCCTAGGGGAAAACCTTTATCTTGCTTTCAAGGCTATTTCATAGTGCTATCATAGGGTATATACAGCAGCTAGAGATATACCAGGGGGTGGTTTATAATATAGTAATATTTTTATTATGCCTATTTATACCTATAGGCTTTTATCTTTTCTAGTTTCTAACCAGATTTAGGACAAATCCTTACAAGACTATAATAGTTATAAGAAAGGGCAAGTATTATTTATAATATAGTAGGTATAGTAAAGCAAGGATTATTCAGATATACTATATATTACTATTATATTTAATTTGCTATTTAGGCAAAAATAGCTTAATTTTGCCTCTATATCTACTATAGGGCTATATTATATAAGCTTTATTAAAGACTTAAGGTAAGTTAATTATTAAAAGGCTTTTAAAATCCCTTTAAAGTTCTCTTTTAAGCCTAGCAATATTATTTCTAGATTCTAATTAATTTCTATCTATAAGTAAGGCTCTAATTTCCTCCTTTTCCTTCTCTTTTTCCCTTTTATAATTAATCTAAATTTAAGATAAATTTTCCCTATAGTTCTTCTAATATTATAGAAGATATAAAGTCTTAGTAGGATTATAGTTAACCTATACAAAAGATAATATCTAAGACTTATACTAAAGAAGTTCCTATTAATATAGAGCTAACCAATATAAAGTTAGCTTAGCTTTTGCCTATTCCTTATATATAATATATTAAAAGAATAGCTATAATATATATATTAACCTATTTCTAATAAAAGAGTATATATTTTACTTAATTTTAGCTTAAAATTAGCTAACTTTAATAGTAAAGACTAAGATTAAGAATTATTCTAACTATATAAAGGTAAAAGGTAACTATAACTTAATAAGCTCTTTTTATATTTATATTAAGATTATATTAATTTTATATTAATTAGCTATTAATACTATTAAATCTATAAAGAAGTTATTAAAATTCTTATAAAAGTATAAATATACTATTTAGACTCTAGAGGATAAGATAATAATATATTAATTTTAGTCTAATTTTATAATAAATTCTAGCTAACTTTATTTTAGTTTAATACTTTAGTCTATAAGGCTTACTATACTAAGAATAACTATAGCAAAGTAACCTATTAGGCCTAGTATTAGACTATAATTAGGTCAGTTTTATCCTCCTCTAATAATACTAAGATCCTTCTCTATAAGCTATTAGACTTACAGTAGGAGCATATTCTGCCTATACTAAGCATCACTATGAGGAGCCCCCGGCTCCTGCCAAACCCAAGCTATACACAGTTAGAGAACCAGACAAGGCAGAGGGCGAGGAGGAGGAAGGAGATAATAGGGATTTTAAGGATAATAGAGATAGGGAATAGACTATTATTAGATTAAGATCAATATAGAATATAAAGTTTAGCTTAATTTTATAATTTTATTACTTAGTTTAGTATTAAAGGTTTAGATTTAGGGTATATTTAGCCTAATTCTACTATATTAGATATTAATTTAATTAAAGTTAGTAGATTTATATTTAAGATACCTCTTTATTTATTAAAGTATAATTTAAAGGTAAAATAGGCCTAATTCTATATTAAGTTAAAAATATTAATTAATATTAAAATAGAAGATATTTAGATAAAGTTAAAAGGTTAAGATAAAGGTAAAAAAGAGATAAAATTAATATAAATTTTACTATAGATTAAAGAATTAATTATAATTTTAATTATTAGATATAGTTTATATCTTATCTTTAGGTCTATTCTAGCTTAATTTCCTAGATTACTAGGATATAATAAAAGAGGTATATATATTTAATAGTAAGTAGCTATAATACTATATTTAGGATAAAGAGGAGGTAGTTTAATAGTACTACTATATCTTAGAAGGTATACCTTAGTATAGGCTTAATTCTAACTATAAATTATAAAGTTCTATCTAGGCATATACTAAGAAAATAATATATTATTTCTAAGCTAATTCTATATTAATATAGTAGAGATAAGAACCTAAGGATATAGTAGTAGAAAAGGTAGTATATTAGGCTGATTTTACCTATATAAATCTAGGTAATAAAAGCACTTATAGCTTTAGACTTAACCTTATAGAGTATTTTTATCTAATTATAGGTTAATTCTAGTATTAATTCTATAATATTATAAAGGTACTAAGGCTTTTATTAAGTAGCTATATACTAATATTATTACTATTACTAGTTTTTAGTTACCTTAATTACTATTAGATTATAGAGCAAGATTAGATTAAAATAGCTATAGGTAAGGCAGCTTTCTTTCTTAAAGAGAAGGTATAGTAGCTTATTTATAGTAAGGTATTAGATTATTTAATAGGCTATAGTTATAATAAGTACTATTATTTTAGTTTAATATTATCATAAGATTGCCTATAGATATTACTAATTAAGATATATATTAAATAATAAAGTATTAGTTTCTAACTCTAAGATATATATTATAGTGCCTTTATAGATACTAGCTATAATCTAAAGGCATTAGGTTTAGAGGCAGGCAAATAGTTATAGTCTAATATTAGGCTAGCTATAGGCTAAGGCTAAGGTATACTATACTAATATTATATAGGCTAAAGTGGCATATATAATACTATTATAGAGAGTGCGGCACTTTAGCAACTTTAGTCCCTAGGTTATATACACTAGATAGGAAAAGGCTAATATCTAGGCTTAGCTAGTATAGGCAAGGTATATAATATAGGTATACTATTATAGTTTATAATATAGTAGTATACTAAGGAATTATATAGCCTCTATAGGTTCTATATAAGTATTATTAAGCTAGATTTAGTATAATATTATTATCTTAACTTTTAAAAAATAGAGTAGTTAGTATTTTTAAAGTTTAAATTATAATATATTAGCCTCTACCTAATCTTTATAGATTTTCTACCTTTATTTTAGTTTTTAGAATATAGCTATAGCTATATAACTAATATTAAGTAGATTAGTATTATCTATAAAACTGACTAGTAATAGTCCTAGGATCTAGCTTAATACCTTATATAGTATACTAATAAAGAGTATAAAGAGGATAGGCAAGAGTAGTAAGCCTTAGGGCACCCCCTACAAGATCGGCATAGATACTAAGTGATCTTTATTAAATAGCAATTATATTATATAAAGTATTAAGAATAATAATATAAGTTAACCTAATATTAATCTAAAGAGATAATATATATATTAGATAAGTTAATTATAGTAAATATTATTAAAGGTATTAGCTATATTAAGTTAGAGAAGTAAGATAATTTTACCTTAGCCTTATATAGCCTAGACTATTTCTATAAGTAGGTATAAGGTATCTTTAATTGATTGCTTCTAGTGGTTGCCTATCTGGCCTTTAGAGAGGATTTAGCCCTCTTCTGCGACTATAGCTATAGCCCTAGCTAAGACCTTTTTAAAAAGTTTCTTAATAATATTAAGGAAAGTAATTAGGCACTATACTTTAGAATATATCTAGTCTATAGAGGTTTTATTAGGCTTTAGGATAATTACTATAAAACTAGCTTTATACTATTATAGAAAATAGCTGATTTTAGTATATATATTAAAAACCTTAGTGAGATATAGGATAAGACCTAGGCTTAGTAATTTCAATATATTGTTAGAGAGTCGGTCTAGGCCTAGGGCGCTCTAGGACTTGGTAGTTGCTAAGGCTATGTAGAGGTCAGTGTTGTTAAACTGGAGTGTGATTTAGCATTAGGGTGTGTAGGTTGCAATACTAGCCTAAGGCCTAGGAGGTTCAGCTAGAGGGGGGAAGAAGTGTTTAGCTAGTATAGTGCTTTTTATTAGGTAGGTATTAGCAGTTGGGCTAGACTTAGTATATTTAAGCAGTAGGAGAAATATAATTTGTAAGGATATATTTTCCCTCTTAGCCTAATTTACTATTTTCTAAAGGTTAATTATTAATATTAAGGCAATATTAAAGACTTATTGTTAGTTTATAGACTTTGCCTTATAAATAGCTTAGTTCTAGGCTAAAAGTATATCTTTATATACTTTAAATATATTAAGGTTTAGACTATATTTATACTATTAATAAAGATATTTAGCTTCTTAGACTATAAATATAACCTTTATTATCTACTATTCTAGTTTTAATATAGTATAGTTAATATAGATTTAATATTAGCTTATTTTACTATAGATTTAGTAGATAAATTAGTATATTTAGTTAAGGTATTTATTAATATTGGCCTTTTAGTAGAGGGTTTATATTAATAGTAAGTTAAACTTAGCAAGGGATTTAGTATCTAGTAGGTCTAGGTCTAGCTATTTCTATAAGGTAAGGCAATCTCTATATTCTAGCTTTTAGGTATACTTTAGGAGGATCTAGATAAGCTATAGGAAGTGGTCAGACCTGACTAGATATTCTGGCGTAAGGAGGAGGGTAGCCTAAAGCTATAGTATAGCCTAGGTCAGATCTATAGTGCTATTGTAAGTGCTAGAGGAGGCCCTTATATATTGGCTATAGAGGGTTATAAGTTCAGCTTAGATTTATACTATAGTATATATTAGCTCCTTATTTATAGCTAAAAGATAATAGTAATAATTTTATTTAGGGTAGTAGATATTAAAGTCTCCTATTAGTAAATAGTTAATATTAAAATTCGCCTTAATATTAGCTAGGGCTTTTTATACTAGTTCCTCTCTAGCTGCTTTTAGAGAGATATACTAATTAAAGATAGTAATATTATATTCTATAAGGGTAATCTAATATAAATTAGGCTAAAGTCAGGCCTAGAATCTTACAATTACTATATCTTTATAGAGATAGGTAGCTACCCTACTACTACTATATAGTAGCCAGTATAGAGCCGAGCTAGGGCAGGCTAGGCTCTATATATAAGGGTTTATATATAGCTCTTAGAGCAATATAATAGCTAGGGGGTTCTAGAGATAGAGGATTAGTTATATCAGTATTGTAATCTTATATATATTCTAGCTAAGGATCTCTATTAGAATAGCTGGCTATTAGGGATTAGGCTTAAATTAAACTGGTCTTTAAAAGGGTTTTCTTAGGTAAGGTAGCTAATAATAGTATTAGTCTAAGAGGGTAAGGGGGTTGGTTTATTTAAGGCCCTAGAGGGCTATCCCCTTCTCTTCCTTAGTAGAGAGCTTTTATATTAGGATTGTGGCGGAATCGGTAGGGTATTAGGGCACTGCTTAAATTAATATAGCTAGATAAAGAAGGTATTCTTAGCCTTTTGCTATTCCTTCTAGGCTTTAGAGCATTTATAGGATTAGGCTAGGTATATTCTAAAATAGCTTAGGTATCTAGTCTTCTCTAAGGCTATTTCTATTAGATATTAGCCTAGATAAGCAGTTACTATATATTTACTATACCTTTTTTAGTTAGGATAATAGTAGCTAATATAGCTAAACTATTAATAGCTATAGTATTATAGTAGTTAGGCTGATTCTATATAGGGTTTATAATAAAAGATTAAGGCTTTAAAGAAAAGGTTATTATTATAGAGCAAATTAATATTAATAATTATTTCTATATAAAAGATTAATACTATTTTTATAATAAGTTTATCTTTAGGATATAAAATATAGATCTTAGTAAGCTAGATATTATTAGCTTAGCTTATAATATCTACTAATTTTAAAAGGTCTTATAATATAAGCTTACTAGATATTCCTTTTATAATAATAGTAAATTTATATTATTAGATAGCTATATTTAAGCTAAAGATAGTATATATCTAATCCTTATTCTATAGGAGGAGATTTACCCTCTTTTATAGGGTAATAATAATATCTCTATTTAAAAGTTACCTTATACCCTTAATAATTCTACTAGATAAATATATATTAATTACTATTAGTATATCTTAAGATAACCTATTTTTAATTTATTCTAAAGAGTAATAGATATTAATAAGGATTTTATATTTATATTAGCTTAATATAAGCTTAATATTAGGTTAGGTATAGCTTAGTTAGGTAAATAAAGTGCTTATAATTTCTATCTATATCTTTAGCTAGGCTATCTAAAATAGGAATAAAAGTAATTATTTAATTATAGTTTAGATAATTTTAGTAAGGCTCTATTCTATTTTAGTAAAATTAGAGTTAGTTTAATTTTAAAATTTTTCTATTTTAGTAATATTATCAGCCTAGTAGATAAAAAGTCAAATAATAAATATTTAGGCCTTAGTAACTACCTTCTATAGTATAAGATCTAATATTTATTTAGTAAGGGTATAGATAGCTCCTAAAGGGATTTTTAATATTTCTAGCTTAGTTTTAAGTAGTGGCAATAGGTTAGAGGCGGCAATCCTATAGTAAGGGTACTAGCAACTCTGCTCGATTCCCCCTTTTCCCTAGTCGATAACTATAGGGACGCTCCCTATGATCTTGTCTTAGGATTGCAGTGGTATTAGGGGGTAGAGCTGTATATAATTAAGCCTTTAAAGGGTTTCTTTTTGATTTTAGCGTCACTGCAGGCAAATAGCCGGAAATCTCACAATTTCAAGGCAAAGATGCTTTTTTATATACTATATATAAAGAATAGGTAGAAGCTAGGCTAATTCTATATTAATTAGCTCTATATTAATAGGAATATCTTTAGTATAAGTCTTAGGTGCTATCTTTTATATAGGTTAACTATAATCCTATAATAACTCTATATCTTCTATAATACTAGGAGAATTATAGGGAAAACTTACCTTAAATTTAGATTGATTATAAGAGAGAAAAGGAGAAGGAAAAGGAGGAAATTAGAGCCTTACTTATAGACAGAAACCAACTAAAATCTAAAAATAATATTGCTAGGCTTAAAAGAGAGCTTTAAGAAAATTCTAAAAGCTCTTTAATAATTAACTTACCTTAAGTTATTAATAAAGCTTATATAATATAGCCTTATAATAGATATTAAGGTAAAATTAAGCTATTTCTACCTAGGTGGCAAATTAAATATAATAGTAATATATAGTATATCTAAAAAATCCTTGCCCTACTATACCTACTATACTATAAACAATATTTATCTACCTTTATAACTAATATAGTCCTATAAGGACTTACCCTAAATCTAGCAGGATATTAGAAAGGATAAAGCCTATAGGAATATATAGGCATAACAATACTACTATATTACAAACCACCCCCTGGCATATCTCCAGCCGCTGCATACACCCCACGATAGCACTATAAAACAGCCCCAAAAGCAAGATAAAGGTTTTCTCCTAAGAACTTTAGTTTTTCCTTTACAATTTTAGATATTCTATATAGTCTCTAGACTTAAATAATATATTTAAATAATAATAATAATAATAATTATAATCTTTTTAAAATTATAGTTTTAAATTCTATAAGAATTAGGTATATAACCTACTATAATTCCTTTATTAGCCCTAGTGTCTAATTTAGAGTTAGGGTTATAATTTTTATAATATACTATACTTCTAAAGACTTTAATTTTATTAAGTTCTTTAGAAGTTATAATTCTATTTTCTTTTTTCTCTATAGGGGATAAAAATCTTATAGATGAATGTGGGGAATAATTATATATATATGTTATTGCTTCTAAAGCTTCTCCCTATAAATAATAGGGTATATCTACTATATATAATATAGACCTAACCTTATTAAGTAAAGTTCTATTTAGCCTTTTAGTAGAATTATTACTTTTATAAGTATAAGGTGGGCTATTATTATATATAATCCCTTTTTTCTTATAATATAATTTTATAGAATATATAAATTCCTTTGTATTATTAGAGAATATTTCTTTTATTTTATAATTATTAATATTATTTTCTACTAAATTTTTATATTCTATAAATTTAGAATAAGATTTATTTCTATTTTTTAATAAATAAGTAATTAAGAATTTTATAGATATATCTAGAAAAGTAATAAAATATTTATACCTATTATAAGTAGGTATTTTTATAGGACCTTATATATCTATAACTACTTTTTTTAGATAATTATAGGTTTTTCTATAAGGGGATATAGTAACCTTTTTAGTATATTTAGCTTTTAGGTATATTTTATACTCTTTTATTTGCTTTATATTATTTTGATTATATTTTATTAATATATTAGACCTTTTTAGTCTAAAAATTAAAGCTTTATAATTTAAATGTGCAAGGCGTAAGTGCTATATATATAATTTAGATATATTATTATTAGAAATAGATAGAATATAGTCTTTATTTAAAATAGGAATTATATATAATATATATAAATTATTATTAGTAATTCCCTTTATTAGTAATTTATAATTTTTATAAAGTCTTATATTATTATTAAAAATAACTACTTTAATAGAGGGTAGTTATATTTAACTTATTATATTAAGGCCTATTTTAGGTATATAATAATAATCTTTTAATATATAAATAGTATTATTTCTAGAAAACCTAAAATAAATATTACTAATTCCTTTTACTATTATTTATAAAGCTTTTCCCTAATATACCTTTTTAAATATATTTCTATAATTATATAAATATTTTTTATTAGATATAATATGCCTAGTAGCAGCAGTATTATATATAAAAGGTATTATATAATTTTTAAAATTATATTTATTTATAGGATTATTTAAGGGATTTATAGCTCCTATAATAGTACTATTAGGATTAGGTAAATAGTTATAAAGGTTTTTAAAAGTAAATACCTTATCAGTATCAGTATTATAGTCAAAACTAGGGGTTTTTAATATTTCTATTTCTTCATAGTTAATATCTGACATATAAGTATCTTCTAAATCTTCTATATCCTTTTTATTATTAATAAAAAGTATTTCTTCTTTATTAGAAGAATTATTATTAGAAGAATTAGAATTTAAAAATATAGGTTTAGAAAACTTATTATTAGGCTTATATAGATTTTTAGAGATTTTATTATTATTATCTTTCTTAATAAAGCTTTTAGAGGCTTTATTTAGATAAAGAAAATAACAATTAGCCTCTAAATGGCCTTTTAATTTACAATATTTATAAATAATTAGTTTTCTTTCCTTTTTCTAAGGTTTTTTATTATTATAACCTTTAATTAAATAATTCTAGTTAGGTAACTTATAACTAGCTCTTCTAACTTTATCTATAAGACTAGAAGTTAGACTAGTTAAATTATAAGCATTAGAATTATTTCTAAGAGCTTATAAAATATTAGTAATATAACCACTATAAGATTCATCAATACTATTAATAATATTAAGAATCTAGGTTATAATTACTATTTTATTAATATTAATACCCTTTATTTTTAATTCTTTATATATTTCTTTAACCTTATTTAAATATTCTTCTATAGAAGAAATTTCTAATAAAGAAGTATTAAATAGATTTCTTACTAATATAAAATTAGAAGTAAATCTAGAAGAATTATAAAAAAATTATAAATAATTCTAAATTTCTTTAGAATTATTAATGTATTGTATTTATATAAGAGGACTATCTTCTAACTTAAGTCTTATTTAGGCTAAGGTTTCCTCTAATTTAGGAGAATTTTCTATATTAATTCTAGAGAGTAATTTCTCTTTAACTAATAAAGATTTTATTTTTATAGCCCAGACTTTATAGTTATCAGACCCTATAAGCTTAGGAAACTCTAATTTATTACTATTAGTCATAGTAAATTTATTAGAATTTATTATAATTATTATAGATTTTCTTTTTAATAATTATAATAAGCAAGGTCAAATAGATATATTATCCTTATATAATAACTATATATATAGTTATTATATATATTTTGTATACCTATTATACTAATAGTATAATAGTATAGTGGTATAATATATAATAGTCAATCGGTAAGGCTAAAGGTTTAAGTCGATAATCGGTATTGTATTTTTAATTAGTAGAAAAACTTGATATCTCTCTTTTTAATTAGTAATAGTATAATATTAGGTAATACTTATTAGTAATAAGTATATTATAAGGATAATATATTATTCTGTCTCCGGGCTTATAACCTATAAAAGGTTTAGCGCCAGTAGAATAAAAAAGGAATTTTTGAAGAATAAATTGTATTAATTATTTTTCTGTTAGATGTAAAGAAGAAGATTAAAAATCTTTTAATAGAAGAAATTCTCTCTTTATATACTTATATTTCCAGCTTATAT
>PXYN01000234.1:0-17653 GCA_003056585.1 Lecanicillium sp. MT-2017a
AAGAGCTGCTACGGGGCCTATTTCAAAAGACGATTGCATTTTTGCGGCAATCCGCGACATCGACTAGCTCCCTCAAGTATGATATGGAGATCCTCGAAGGACTTCAGCGAGACCTGTTTGGTGTCACCGAGGCTATCGAAGCGAAACTGAACAGCAGCTTCACAAGGGACTCCAGTAGCCAAAGGTCGAGTTAGGCGTAATCGCAGCAGGTGTATCCCGTCTGAGCCTCGCCAAGGAGAGGCTGCACCGTAAACTCCAGCATTGAGCGGCTATGGCAGCCGTTCCAATTGACATTCCTTCTCTTTGTCGCTATTTCTCCATCTAGTTTGGCTCAGGGTCTCTGGTTTCCAGCTCTGGCCCATAACAGTGGCATTGGTTTTTTCAGTGTAACTCTAGGTTTCTATTTCTTTAGCTAATCTACAACATTGATTCTATTTTAACTTAGTCCCTGCGCAATATCTCGCAGCTCGCGGCAGAAGTTCAAATGTACCCTGGAAATTCTGACACAGCCCGACCCATGCTAACGGCCGACTCGATTTTCGCTCATGTAAATGCGCTCGTCGTTCGTCCTCTTCAATCGCACAATGCAGGAGCTCGGGCATCAGATCATCTTTCAGATTGTTTGGAAGCTGCAACCCCAGCCGCCTGGCATGTGAGCCGCACAGAAGGCCGACAATTGCATTCGTTTCTATATGAGGACCCGGTGGATACGTCTCACGTTGAAAAATCCTAGCATTCCAGCCTTGCCAACGCTGGAAAGCAGCCGTCGCAGCCACCTCTGTTTCTTTTCGCTCCCCGGCTAGTGGAAATGTCCAGATACTGTATTTAGAAAGCGGGGTCGGTAATGACATGGCATGAATGCCACGTTCATAAAATTGAGCTTCGCTGAAAAGCAACACCGTCCGTCGCACATAATCCACAATGTAGTTCTCATCCAGCGTTGTTGTCTGGTCGCCCCAGTGTGCCAGTCCCATGTGAGCCGCAATACAGCATTGCACGGAGAATGAGAACGAGTACATCTGCTCAGAAAAGACATGTATGCAAGTCGCTTTGAAGAGAAGGAGTGGCAAGCAGATGTCCGTCCAGTCACCAGGGAGGTTGAGACAATTGCGTTGCAGTACAACACCACATAAAAGTGCTCCTGCGTCGTTCAAATCCAACTCCGAGTCGAGTAGATTATGGTGTCGGAATTCTTCGCAGCGCTGAAGCTCTGTGAGTGCAGCTTTAATGTAAGTCGATTCAGGTGCGCAAGACCCCTGCATGCGCACATTGGGTACGTCTACCAGAGGAAGCCTCGTCGTCGGCATCCTTTGTAGTCCCAACTTCAGGGCCTCCTTCCTGGTACCAACCTGTTGGTTCCCAGCCGCGGCAGCCGATGTCTTGTTGATATATTCAACAAGATTGACATAGCTGAGGTGTTCGGGCAATTTCTGATTCATGGAAGCCCCAACATATGCGGCTGTGCACAAATCTGCCAAAAAAAACTGCTCGGCCGGATAGTAGCAAGTTTTGTGGCGGCCAATACTTGTTTGGCATTGAGGCCGCTCACCGGTGCATTTCAATTTTCTGCCTCTGTTGGCGTCTTAGCTTAGCCTTCGCGCCGGCAGAGGTATGAAACTTACCCGCACGGAATGCAGCCCGTCTCTCGACCTTGTTGGTCCTGTGGCTTCACGCCTAGCGGTCCCGATTCCATGTTAGCAGACCGTTTAACGTTTCTCTTTCTGCTTACAAAACGGACGGAAGCACGCAAGAAGTAGAGCCACCCCTTTTGGTAGGGGCGACTCTCCTTTTATCTTTGACGCTTAAGGCGTCCCAACGCCTAGGCGGATGGTCATCTCCAGGGCGGACCAAGCTGCAAACCAGGCCGCCGGGTATAGGCCAGAAGCCCTTGGCGGCGAAGGACGTTCCGCTACATTCCCTCAGAAGCAGCCCGCAAGTGCAGCAGAGAGAGTTGTTCCTGACTTCTCTGTGGCGCACACGCTCGAGCACTTAAGGCATCCGGAGCAAGGCTGCATCATCCCGGACGCGCACCATGCTGCACACTAGGGCTGCGGGAGCGACCGCTAAAAATATCTGCCACAAAAGACGTGCAGCTCACCCCGGGCAAGGACGGCGCAGTGGCTGAAGTGGTGGCAGCACGACCGCCAACCTTAGAGCCAATGCTCCCACCTCCATTACAAGCGGCGCGTAACGCGGTCCCTGGCAGCCCAGGCTTTTTTATTCCTTACAATGATGTATAGCGACAGGGGTGTCACCGGGATGTGCAAGGGAGGGGTTGCTAACCAAACCAACCTGGGCAGTAGCAGGCAAGATACCTCCGGGGATACATTCGTCGCCCAATCCACACCCCAAGTGTCCCCTTATCCCAACCTCGGCCGGTTATGTGTGATCCTTAAGCGGTGGCACGAGCCATGGCTAGACTGGATCAGCCTGCACCCAAATTCAGCCGTGCAGAACTTGGTACACCCCCTCACCGGAGAGACGGGGCGACAAAAGGTCATGGTATATTCCAGCGAGTGCGAATGGACAGAGACAAAGCTATGGCCACCACGGACCGCCGTCATAGCTTGGACGGCAGCAATACTGAAGGCGCTGGAGTAACGTGGGAGGCGAAGAAGGGAGCTGACAATCGCTGACCACTTACTGCAAGGTCGGCAGAAATATTGCCTAAGTGATTTAAAGAGACGCCATCAAATCGATGGTACTGTTGCGATTTGAGGAGGAAGAGCACCTTGAAAACTTGCTTATGAACGGTTTGATGGCCTGCAAAGGTAGCAAATATCTTCAAATGCCAGGAAAGCGACTGATGGCTACGCACACTGCGGCAAGCCACAGCGCGTACACGAGGTTTGGAAAGAGCTAGTGACCGGGAGACGATCCAACCCAAACCCTCTTTCTGACACTAGGTTACTCCACATTCTGGGACTGTCTGGCGCATGGGTGAATCAACCGTCACCCACATGACTACTAGCCCAGCTCAACTTAAAATGCGGCATACGCCACGGATCCGGCGGTTGTTTCTTCGACATTGTGCCTCTGGCCTCGGAATACTATACGGTTGCGGTAGCAGAATACCTCGCTCACGTAACGATCCACCCTGTCTTTTTGATAGGGCTCATGGCTTTCAGCTCGTTCACTTGGCTCTGCGCATTATTTCCCATCATGCCAGAAGGCTATTTGCCAAGGCTTCTACCTAAGCCGGCAGAAACGCTAGGTCCTTTCTCCGGATCTGTCTCTATCAACTCAGATGGCATTTCCAGACGTTGGCTCTGCCGCGTGCTCAAAAGGCTGCCCGGCTCTGGAGAACACAAGACGCTTTCCGCAAATGACCAGCAAAGGCTCCTCAAGCAAACGTTAGAGCAGAGCAAAGCGGTCTGGATAATTACATCCGTCGGGTAAGAAGCCTTTTGCCTACTTGAGACTGCCGAGTAATTTTACTTAATTTGAGAACAACAGCCAGTTTGAAGTAAAAGGTTACGTCTACCACGTCACTCTACGACGAGACAGTGAAAAGGTCTACTTCAAGCTCATCCCCGATACAATTGAAGACATAAGTCAATATAATTACGCTGATTTCGAACCCATCCATGTTTCTCACTCGGCTAATGCCGATATTGGCGCTGCGAAAGGGTTTTCCAAGGGACACAGCGGCTTTAAAAGTGTCGGCCGCGACTTCATTTTCTGGACTGAGGCCAGTGTTCTCAAGGGCATAGCAACAGACGGCTCAGGTATTCTAAGCGTCGAGCACGCAGAAGAGGCCAAAGAAAAGATCCGGGATCATTTTTATAGGCCTGCTCCTCAGCATTCTGGAATCGACGATACTATCTCCCAACCGGTGCAGCTGACCTGTCCTTTCTGCGCCATCTCATCGCCCGAGCGGCCGTGGAAGCCGTCTGTCCAACCCACTGCACCGGAAATGCCTCCTTTCGTTGGTTCCTCTCGACTATTTTCAGACCCATTCACGCGGTACAATGAACCACAAGTGCCACTTTTAGCCTCGAACTTGGAGGAGCAAGGTGCTGCAACTACTGATGTAGCGTACTGGCTTCCCACACTCCTTAACCCACGCCTACTGGAGGGCCATCAATGTACTCCAATAAATACTCGATCTCAAAGGTATGGCTACGGAGCTGAGCGTTGATTGACTTGCTTTAAGAGAACGCATCCAGCGTCGGGTGGTGATGTGGACACGAGCGGTCGAAGAGCGGCACCATCCACCCGCAAGAATGAATGGACGATGTACTTCGGGCTCTATACCCGAAATTATTTGTCTCCAGAAAAAAGCAATGCAGTGGCAGTGACTGTATGACGAAAGTTTCCAGCCTGTCGCCAGTCTTCGTTATATTACCTTACAGCCCCTCCCCCATCCATCCGAAGCAAAGGACGAAGAGAGACGCAGCGGGCTCGAGACGAGATCAGTTTTTGCTGCAAAGGCTTTTTTAATCGTTTTTAAACCGATGATCCGCCGAACTCAGCCGTGGCCCTGCGTTCAAGCGGGCGGAAAGCAGAGTCTATGCTTTTGAGCAGTATGACAATCTTAGCTTAGCTTCTATCAATACATATTACCTTAAATGCATTTCAAATACTAGTAAGCTTTTCTGCAGTCTCGCCAATCTGTAGGGAGGGACTTCGTTGCGCACGGCATGTACCTTCGGTCAAGCGTCGGAATAGCGATGAGAGATGAGATTGCCTTTGTGTCTCTAGTTTTCTCAGTGTGTGTGCCGGATGCCGCTTTATGGGGCGCCGCCAGACTCATGGGCAGTGAAGCTCCCGGGTGTGCATGGTCTCGGATCGTCAACTGTGTTTGACCCGAGTCTGCAGAGTCAAGAGTCAGGCAGACAGTTAGGACTGCCCTGTAGCCTTCGATATTCTGTATCCTCACGCTTCTTAGCGCTTCTTGACTAACATCCAATAGAGACTTAGATAGTGAAACGAGAACCCCCTTTGTCCATCAAGTTTCACCCGCATCCCAGGGAACCGTCTCCAGCAGATTATCAGCATCTCCAGTGGCCTCCTCACTGGTGATGTATTCCTCGGCGCGCCGCGTCGATAGTCTGAGAAAAGTACTTGAAGACTCGTTCACAGTTGTCTGCATGTGCTCGCACGCGACCAAGTCTTTCAAGTGAACCCGGACCGTGTCCCGGCCAGCTATGCGGCCTCGCAGCAGGTTCAGAGTGTTGGAGAACGTGCCACTCTCGAGATGTATAGGCCCCATGTGAAGCTCTTGCAGGTCACAGCTGAGGAGGCTCGTGAACTCTTCAAGCTCGGCGTCGGTAACAGAGACATTTGTCAAGCGCAGCACACGGACGCCGGCGATGGCCGCCCTTGCCGTGGATAGATCGATACTCGCCAACGCCCTGGTGTCCGTGAGCGCCCTTACAGCTGCTGAGCTCAGATGCAGGTGCCGAAGTCTCGGGCTGGAGAGCGCGCTTGCAAAGAACCTCGTGGCAAAGAGTTTGTTGCCGCCGGCCCTGGGTTCGAGCTGGAAATGATCCAGTTGAAGGTATGGAATGGAGGCAACAGCACGGTGGATGCGGTAGTCCGCCTCGGCGACATTTGTCTCTTGCGAGAAGTCGAAGGAAAACCTCTCGAGCCGGCTGCATGCCGCCTCAAACAATTTCCATGTACCCATTCTGCGATTCAGCAGCGGGAGCTGCTGCGGCTGGACGAATACGTGAAGCTCAAGGGTTCGGAGGCTGGAGCTGGCTGTGAGCAGCGCAATAGGCAGGTCGATAAGGAAGCCAGTCAAGCCGATTTTGGTCTTTGGACTGTGGCGCGAGTAGCTTCTCCACGAATTGCCCTGCCGGAGGAACTGCACGAGAGCTTGCGGGTCGGCCAAGACGATGTGCGGATCGTTGAACCGCCTGCCGCCCAAGATGCTGGAGTCGCAGAGGGTGAAGTCACGCACGAGCGGCATCCGCTTTAGCGCCATCCTTAAACGCTTCAGAAACAAGTTCCTTCCCATTCTCTTACACAGTGCCTTCTGCTCCTTGAATAGTCGACAGTAGGAACTGTAACCCTGGTCGAGGACCGCTTGGTAGGCTGCTTGGCAAACGCCATTCTGTCTGAGGCGGAAAGAAGGCGGTCGACGAGCATCCCACGAGGTCAGTACGCTCTCCCAAGTTGACAGCGTATTGCAAAACCGCTCTGCGTAGGAGCTGTCGCTCGCCTCCAAATCTTCGAGCATCTGCCTGTACGACTCTACCCTGAGCCCATATCTGCGAGCCTCCTTCACTAGCAGGTCGTCGAACACGAATTCGTGAAAGTTTTGAAAGACGCTCTTGTTCATGGCCAGGTCCTTCGAGTAGCAGTCAAGGTTGATGCAGATGCGCTTGATGTACTGGGTAACGACAGGGAGTTGGGCGGCTTGTGGGTCGCGGTCGGACGACATGGCGACCAGAGTGCTCAGCGACGACGAGTCCACGCGAAGGATGAGCGTGTGGAAGAGGCGCGGGGTGGCCAGGATGTTGAAGTCGTAGCTTGTTAAGCGGAGGGATTGGAGGGTTGCCTTTTCGCTTGGGTCCAGCCCACAGGGCTGAGAATGTGGCGGTGGAGGGATGGCGAAATACCCGAGGATAAGATGGAGGATATCCAACGGGAGCACGCATGTCGAGCGCGTCTTCGTCATTGCGTTTTACGGGATGGATCTCCTGCAGAAGTCTTGCGGCTATGTTGTTGAGTGTGAGGTTGTGTTGGTTGTGATGGTCGTTGGCTTTGGTCAAGTGACTCTCGTGTGGCCGAGTGACCTGACCGGGACGGCCGCAGAGCGAACTAGGTAGACGTCTGGGTAAGCTCCTGTCGTTTTTTTACTCCAGCGCCGACATCTGAGTGCCAGTATGCCCTGCGTCGCCTTGCAAACTGTCTTCCGTCTGCTCTTCACCTTGCGGGCGGCTACCATTGACGTCCGAATGGGCAGCGGCGTTGATGGACAGCACGGTCTACGAGGATATGCTTTCAGAGACCTGTTTCTGTAACATGCAGGAGCAACGGCCGCGCAGGCAGCACGGTAATCCTCCACGTTTGTCTCCACACACATGGCACGAAGCCAGCCACGGCATTTTTGGCACTTTCACGGTTATATTTGCGGCCAGAGACGCATGGCAGTGCTTCCGTTTGCCTCTCCATTCTTGGCACTACCGCCGCCAACTCCTTAGTTGGCTGGATAAGACCTGCTTGGTCCAGTTCCGCGATGGATCTAGCCAGAAAGTTGTCCCACCTTCCAGCTTGTGATGAAATCGCCTTTTCCGGCGCGCTTTTTCTCTGAGTTGCAAACGGTGAAAACAAGCTTCAACTCCTCAAGTCTCTGCCGCCAGCGCGTTGAAACCTGCCTGCTTAGATATCTGCTTGCGTTATAAGCCGCGCCTAGAACCCCTCCCATCCCACTGTTAATCACACTAATCACAGAATACGACATGCGCTCCAGACCTTCAAGTGGTTATTCGAGCGACAGCTCCGACAGCTCCGACAGCTCCGACAGCGAAGGCGAGACAATCTACTCAGGTAGGGCTTCATCGTGTTTGTTTAGAACTCGTAGCAATTGACTTGATGCCTGCGTGTAGATTCCGAGCGTTCCATAGACACCAGCGAATTCAGCCATCCGAGTTTCATTGCGGATTCAGATGATAGCCAGGGTGAATTCGACGACGGTTCAGACAGCTGGTCTGAAGGCGGGTCTGACTACTCTGGTGCGCCGTCCTTTGGCTCGTCTAGAGCTTGTAGCAGTTGACCAATGTCTTTCCTGTAGATTCCGAGCGTTCCGTAGACTCAGGCTGCTTCAGCCATGCAATGTTCACGGCTTCAGATGAGAACCTTGGCGAGGTTGACTTCAGGTCAGAGGCCGAGTCTGTAGGGGGGCTTGACCACTCAGGTAGGGCCTTTTTGTGTCGTTCGTGTAGAACCCTTAGCAGTTAACTAGGTGTCTCGCTCGCAGGTTACGAGCTTTCCGCGGACGCAGGTTACTTCAGCCAAGCAAGCTTGACGGATTCAGACGAGAGCCCTGGCGAAGGTGACGGCGGGTCAGAGGCCGACTCTTGCGGCGATTCTGAGGAGAACATAACCGCGCAGAAGCGTGCCAAGATCTTGCACTGTGTTGAAGAAGGCTCCGCAGAATGCGAGGGCGCTGTCGGCCGAGAAGTAAGCTGTGTCGCGCGGGAAGCGACCAATACCCTATAACAAGCCAATTGAAGAGTTCTAAATTTTAGCGCGGCTCCGTGGCCTCGGTTCAATTAATTCATGGTCACGGCTAGAAATTGGGTGAAGAGACGCGCGAGACCCTTGATTAATTTGCTTTCTTTCTTTGTGATACGCATTTGCTAGGGTCTAAATAACGTAGGATTTTGACGTATTCGTCCACCGCAAAAAGGGCAGCGCGACACCAAGCCCCGCCCGTGTCGCAGTACGCCGTGCCCATCGATATCCCGTTACTGCGAGACGCCCACTGGCAGGCAGTGACGAATTGGGCGGAACACCAGCATTTGGTTCGTCTGAGCTAAGGCTCCGCGATGCCGAGTCCGGACATGAAAACGGAGCCCGTGTCATATTTTGCGTCTGAGTAGGGGCCGTTCGCTCGCACTGTGGGTTCGCTGGCGGGCGCTTTGTGCATGGCGACTATTCGTGCATTGACGCGAGGCGTCGACGCGTCACGCGTCACGAAACTCCCGAACGCACGAAGCATTTCACGACCCACCTACCTCTACCGCAGCTCCCGAGACGACGTCCTTGCAAGCAGGGTTTCTGGTACAAGCGCAGCTCACAGAAGCTTGGAGCAGTCAAATGCTTTCCGCGTGGGGCGGAGACGAACCTCCAAATACGCCCAGGTTTGTACCTTGGTAGCTGCTCACATGTGAGTACCTGTCGCTATCCCAGATGCTGGCCAACGTGTTCAACTGCTACAAGAACGCAGTGGCATTGCGCTGGAGTAGGCCTGGTGCGCCATCAAGTAAGCGGCCGGCTGACTTTCCCGTCTTCGAAATGCATGCAGAAATGCAGCCGCAGGGTCGGAGTTCGGCAGCGTAGGGCGCCGTGGCTCGGCTCAAAACTCGAGGCATCAGAGGCAGAAATTGCGGGGTGGCCGCCTGCAAGCAGGTTGACGGTGGGTAGGTGATGGTGGGGTAAATTGATGGCGGGGTAAATGATGGCGGGGTAAATTGACAGCGGTAAATTGATAGCGGTAAATTGATAGCGGTAAATTGATAGCGGGGCTGGACAGCTCCGGTAATTTTTGAGGCGCCTAGCTCGTCAGCGGAATGTTGCCGACCATCTCGCCAGGCCGGGCTGTCAACACCACCCGTGTTGCCCACAACCGGGTAGTCAGGGGGCACTGGTGCGATATCCCAAAGGAGAAACGCAGACGAAATTGGTCATGCGGTCAGTTGGCTATGCCCCAAAGTCGACTTCAATTAGGCGGGAAATGGCTCAGTGTGGGAAGGTGCGGAAGCGGCGGTGGTCGGCCGCCGAAGTTGGCGTTTCTGGCGAAGGTCATTTTGGGTGAATTGCCGGCGCTGCTCCGCGAGCGACATTTTCCGACTCTTCTTCCCACGTTTTCAGATGCGCGGAATCAAGCAGAGCGTCCAATGGGCCGGCTACAGGTTTGGATACGTCGCCCGTGCCAGGGACACCCGAGTGCAGGTTTCCAACTCTCTACCCTGCAGCGGCGCGAGAGCGCCATGTCTTCCATGGCCCGCGGCATCGACCGCGGCAGTCTTCAAGCTCTGAGTCGCGAGCTTATCGACGTGGACATGATCCGCTACGTTGCCGACGCGGCAAAGGCACTGCTCAGAGCTTGGTCGGAGCAGGCATCCGAGCCGGAAGCGTACTACGCAGCGCTGGAAGAATGCCGCCTGGGTGGCTTCTGCACCCTAGAGCTCTTCTTGTTTAACCTGGCAAACTCGGCCAGCATTTCTCCCGTCGTTTTCATGTCTGTTCTCGTGTTTCTCCGCCGCCTGGAACATCGCAGGGAGGCGATTGCCGTTTCTGCGAGGACTGCCTACGCACTTGTCTTGTGTTCGCTTATCCTGGCCTTCAAGTTAATCGAGGATCCCCGGCGTCTGGCGGAAGACTGGTCCGCAGCTTCCCAGCTCAGATTTGGCGACTTTGAGTTGAAGTTCGAAGGGTCGCGGCTGGCAGAGCTGGAATTAGAGCTTGGGGGCGCCTTTGACTGGGACCTGCACATATCGGAAGACGACCTTTTGCGGGAAGTAAAGCCATTCCTTCTCGCGAGAGAACGGCCGGCCTCGCACGGCACTGATCGGCCGAAGACGTGGTCGCCAAGGCGGCTCTACGTCCGACTGCAGACGCCGATGCTCAGGCTGGGAGGGTTGGGGAGTCTCTGCACTACTTTTTTGAGAGGAGCTGCGAGGAAAGTGGTGAGAAGAGCGTGCAGATAGCCAACAAAGCTTTAAAAGCAGTGTAGCAGCGTATATTTTTACATACAAACAATACGAATAATACGAATAATACGAATACTATGACTAGACCTCTGCTACGCCGTGCGTCTCCGAAAAATCTCGTGACTGCTCACCCATAGCTCTTTTCAGACCCTAAAGCTCGACATGATGCCCGTCAAAGCTCTCTCGGTCGATGGCCGCGATTATCCTTTCCCTCACCTCGCCTGCACGCGGCAATAACCCTGCGCCAGCGATTCCGTGGTCTGCGCTGGGCCTCACCAGCCAGACCGCCTCTTCTTCCAGTTTGTTGTCCATGACCTGCCGTTCTCATCGGTAATGGAGATGCCGTCGACGGGCGTTGTCCAGTCGTCCCGCACGAAAACCCTGTACATCGGTTTGCCGTCCCCGGTCTTCATGTGCACCGAGCATTTGTCGTTAACGCTCGTCGAAAAGCGCCCGCGGACCCCGCCTATGCGATGCTGGCCAACATCCTGGACTTGGGAGTCGCCGTAGCACAGAATCTTCGTCCGGCGGGCCCTCCCCGGACAAAAGATGCGCGACGGGTCGCGCAGCCGAATCTGCCCAGATATCGTCGAAATGCCGAGGCATTCAGATATGTTGACAATGATGTTCGTCCCGACTATGGAAACCTCGCAGTCGCCAACCCACTTGTGACTCTGCAACGACTCTATGAGCACGCCGCTGGCGTACTTTAGGTCGCCGCTCCAGTCATGCACCAGCAACACGAGGTACAGTGGCACCGGAGAGTCCTTCTCTCTTGAGCCTGTTGTATCTTTCATTATCTGCAGTATGGTGCCTCTCTCGGGGGATTTGTCCTCGTCGCCGCTCAAAGCCTGTAGACCACAGCCAACGAGAGTCGGAAGTATTGATGGCTTGATCTCTTGCAGCTCGACCATTTCTGGCAGCCACTTCGAATCGCACTTGAAGATCTTGTCCCAGATCGGCGGCAGGGCTCGGGACGCCGCACCGGTCAGGGCCATAACTGGAGCTCTTCTCACGATCGCCGCGGGTGAGTTGTGTACGTTGCTTTGCAGGGGTCACGAAGTGGGTTTACGTGAATCGGCTAAGAGAGTTGCCCTGCACTGTGGCAGTAGATGCTGCTTACCCGAACTCAGGCTCTGAAAGCGGCGGAACTGTGCCCATTTAAGGTGTCTCGTGGCCGGGCCGCCGGATTTGGAGCAGAGAGTGGCCCGACGAAACGCAGTACTTTAGATCCAGTTCCTGCCAAAGTGTGCGCTATAACTCACGCCGCAGGCTTGCTCCGTGATTCAAGCCGCATCTCTGTTTGCGCTCTCCGCCGTTAATAGTACGCGTAGTAATACCCTCACCGCGCCATGAGCTGTTTAGATGAGCGTAACGCGATGTGTCATTGTATTGACGATGGCTGTGTTGTCATGACGCATGACGAGTTGCCAAAGCCTCACACAATCTCGGAATCGCCCGGCCATGTAAAGGCCGTGGAGGAAATTTTGAGCGATAACATGCCATGTAATGAGGACTGCATCATGGGACAAGGACCTCCATCTTCCTGTACAAGGGAGAACATGCCACCTCCCGAACATGCCGGGCACACAAAGGAAGATGTACGCCCCTTGGCGAACGATTGCACACTGGTAGTGTCGGACTGCACCATTCAAAGGCCTTTAGCTCGTCAAGAGAGCAAGCAAGGCACCGCAAGGTGTTCTTGTTTCATTGGCGAAACGCTTTGCGAGCCAAGGGTCGCGATGAAGCGGCCGTTCTCAGAAGTCGACGTCGGAGAGGAAGATTTGCATGAAGCAAAACGACGCAGGATATCCTCATAGCAGTATTAGTGTAGCCTGTTCCTTTTTTCTAAATGCGGCATCTGTCCACGGCTCCTCCGGATAGAAATGCTCGGACCCCGAAAATTGCGAATCGAGTACGTATTGCCAGGGTTCCCGGCCTGCTGCTATACGCAGCATACGCACTCTGAGTCAAGCTCGGACGGAATCTGATAGGAAACATGAATTTAAAATGGACTTTGTATTATCTACTCTAAGGGAGCAAGTAAATTGTGCAGCCGTTCGTATACGACGCCGCCGCCAAATAACCAGCAACTCACACGAAGGCGTGAGTTGCCGTTGAGAAAGAAAAGGTGGTGGAAAGTAGGATATGCCGCCCTGGAAAGTACGGCAAAGGGACAGTCCGCCCATAATCTCTTGCTTACCGCCCGTTCGGCTGCTTTAGCCACCCGGTGCGACCCCGTGTGTAAAGTAGATACAGGAGCGCAGGAACTAGCAGAAGGTTTACGACATGACCAATAGTCCTTCCCAATGCAACAAAGCTGCTGACGGCTGAAAACAATACACGTAGGAACGTCGATGAATGGACCAGGATCGATCTGGCAGCAGTGTTAGCAAAGATCAGTCAGCGTCGCGGTGACACTTACACCACCGAGTGGCCGAGCATCCAAAGCCACCTATGTCTCCAGACCCAACATGCCCAAGAGAAAGTCATGGTGGCGCAGATCAGAAGCGCTGCGAATGGAAGCGGAGCATTAAACGTATCAACTGCAGTGAAGTGCTTAACACTCTCAGAGAGGCCGCTTGAGCCCGTCATCTTGAGCCTCGCAACCGCGCTAGACGCTTTCGACACCAGTAGAAGGATGTTTTCTATGCTCAGGTGCTGCGTCCAACGGATCCCTCCTGTTTTGTCCAGGGCGCTCTCAGAGAGCTTTTTAAGGAGCTGTTGCAGGCGTGCGTCTCGTTCGCTTTCCTTTCCGCCCTCCGGGGCATCGTGAAACGTTTGCGAGGAACCCATCCTTGGTGCTCAAACTTTATTCTCGGAGACAACGTCCTCGACAAGCAGTATGTGTTCAGTGTGGTGTCGACACGAGAAGGCGCCGTCTGATCTATCTGCGATTGCGGGCCTTAACTATGGTCAATCTTACGCGTGATGGGATAGCACAATTAATACGCCACATGTGTCCATTACGGTTTTCCTGGGAAATGGCCGGGTTAGACAGTGTCATTACCGGAACTTCGATGCCAAAGTAATGGAGGCTTTTCAACTGTCCAATGGCGCAGAGCTTGAATTGGACAATCCGTGGGTTCAGGTGTCAAGTCACGCTGAATTTGACGTATTTCTGCGTGCCGTTCTCCTCGGTCATGTGCTTCTGGCGTGCCACTGATGGTTTGACGCAGCGCCAAGTCAGCCTGTACCAGCCCGAGAGTCAGAGCAAGAGCCTTTTTTGGCTAGGAGCAGGTAACAGGAGGTCAATTGTTCAGAACAAGTTGTCAAAGAGCCGCAGAGCTTCGCCATGCAAGTTTGCAGGAACTGTTCGTTCGTATTACAGCCTAACAGGATACATGCAGTTTGGGTTTCCTAATGTTGCAAAAGTGAGCTCGGCGGAGCAGATGATTCATCAGTTCTGAACTACATTGCCGGAAACTATTGCACGCCATGGCCAAAAACAGGTTGAAATCTATAAAATATCTGAACTCAAGCGGCTCCGTGCAAGCTATCACGCAGCGAAAAGTTGGTTCGCGGACTATACGCAGCATTCCGGCTGCTATACTCAGAGGTTGTAGAAGGCTCGCGCACAACAGCATCACAAGCATCTGTGCAGCCAATAAACGGCTGTGGGGGATATGTCAAAGTGGCAAAGATAAATGCGCAATATGCGGGCAGCATATCAATGATGGTAATGCTGATGATCGTTCGTTGACGGGCAATCAAGGGCTGCGGTGGCACGGTCTTTGCGCCCGTTCAAGCATTGTCGAGAAGGCGCGACGTGGCTATCGTTGAGTGGGATCCGAAAGCATATACAGTGGTCTAGTGTTCAACTTTACCTTTCAGCCAGCGTTCTTTCGATTCCGTTCTCAAATAAGCCAAAACTGGATCTACCGACGTTAGCACTGCGGTTGCAAGCGGACCTCCACCTACGGGCATTCCGTTCCCCCACACGAAGGGAACTAATAATGAACGGCTCTGGCTTATGATATTAATGTACACTGTGCACTATTGCTTGCTTCGTTTTCTTCCCACAGTTTTGTCAGAGATGCTGCCAGGCTGACGTTGATTGCACGTCACAGCGTGTATTTGCTCGGACATCTCCAAAAGTCTGTTCATGTCTCTACAAGCATTGCCTTCGGAATGCCTCGTCTTGATTTCGGAACGCATACAATCCCTCCGTGACCTCAGCTCTTTCATTAGAATAGACAGATCAATTTTCTTACTTCTCGGACACGACTTGTACCGCCGTGACCATAGAGTTACGGACACGCTCCAATGGGCCGCTTCTCGAGGCACCACAGGGACAATCCTACGAGCGAGGAACGCCGGAATACACCTTCCGAAGTATCCAGGCTTTTTGAGAGTCCTGGCTGCCCATGGAAATGCCACCTTTCTGGAGCAAATCCTCTCACCCAGTCTTGATCTGCGGGCCGAGATCGATAGCGACCAATTCGGGCTCGGCCCAGCTCTGTGCGCAGCCATTAAATATGCTGGCATAGCGACAGTGCGGGTGCTTGTCAAGCACGGAGCCAACGTCAATCACCCATACGGGCTAACACCGCTCGGTGAGGCTGTGGACCGGTACCGCGACGACCCAGAGATCCTTTACATGCTCCTTCGGCAAGGCGCGGACGCCAACGGTGTCGGCAGCCTCGGGTGCACGCCACTCTATGTTGCCGCTCAAGGCGCGAATGTCCCGCCGTCTCTCGTGCAACTTCTCTTAGACAACGGAGCGGATCCCAACGCCATCGGCGATACAGAGACCATGGCAACGCCGCTTCACGCAGCATGCGATGCCGGAGATTTCGAGGTTGCGAAGCTCCTGCTTGGTCGTGGGGCAGATCCAAATGCGGTCACCCGTTCTGGCGTGGTGCCTTTGCACTTCGCAGCAGAGGGAGGCTACCTGCCTATTGCCTTGGAGCTTCTCGAGCGAGGAGCCGATCCCAATGCCTCAGAGGTTACTGGCTGGCAGCCACTGACTCTGTCAATTGAACGCAAGCAGGTAAAGATGACGGAGACCCTTCTTTTCCATGGTGCCTGTCCCCTCCAACAAGGGGCTCTGCGCTCGCCCCTAAGCCTGGCAATTCGGAGCAGCGTCTTGGACATTGTGGAGGCAGTCATTGCATTTGGAGCAGACGTCTCCGAGATGGACGACAGCGATCTTGAGGCGTCTCTTGAGCACAGTGAGCCGGAGATTGCGGAGCTGCTCCTCGGCAAACTAGCAGGTCGGCAGTATCGGCAGGTGTCGGAGCAGGCCGGGTGTTATGCCAGAGTCGTTGGCGGAGACTATGTACTCATGGTCAGCGATTATCTTGACGAGGTGAATCAGGCATTAGCCTTCGACGTGGCGAACTATTCCATCTTGCACCTGGCAGCCTTTCACGGCCGCAACGACTTTGTCGCCACCTTGCTGGAGAAGGGAGCGAGGCCGGACGGCGAAGGCGGATTAACCCCTCTTCAGGTTGCGGCCTGGGCAGGACACGCCACCGTCGCTCAGTATCTAATTCAGCAAGGAGCCTCTGTCGGAAAAAAAACCACGTCAGGCTTGTCCGCTTTGGGTGGCGCGGCAATAGAGGGGCATACAGAGGTGGTTCGGCTGTTGCTGAACTGCGGCGCGAGCTTGAACAGCCGCGACAAGTACGGCGACACTCCGTTGCACATTGCCGTGAAGTTCGGGAGTATCGGAGCCCTCAAGGTACTGCTTGAGTACGGCGCAGATGTCCAGTCAAAAAACACTCTGGGCCAAACAGCAGTTGCCCTCTCCTGGAACCGACCGCATGCAATTGACGTCTTCAAACTGGCGCCCAATGTCGACTTGACTGCTCGCAACGGGAGAGGGGAGACGCTGCTATTTCTTGCTGCCAGCGCCGGGCGCGCAGATGCCATTGACGCCTTGTTTGACGATGATTTGGTCGAAAACGACGAGGAAAGCGATTGGTTCCAGCCTAGGGGTGGTATCCGCCTGTTAGGAAATGTTGCGGATCACGATGGCAACCTTCCAATATTCGCTGCTGTCGAGGCTGGCAATTGGGAGGCCATTTGGAGGCTCCTTGTCGTCGACGATGATATATTCAGAAAGAGGAGCGGCGACGGAAAAACTTTGATGGCCCGTGCAATGGAAATTGGAAACGAGTGTCTGCTGCGTCGACTGCTTACATACGCTGTGAGGAATGGGTTGACGATGACATGGACTCTCTCAGATGCGATAAGTTGTGTCGAAATATTCTGCGATAGTTGTAAGCCGCTCCTTCCGTCCATTCCGCCTGCTTGAATTACATTGTCACGCAGAAACAATCGTAAGAGCGACTAGTTCGTGGGGAAGGCCGGGACAGTGGTGTGTTGCATTCTGAGACGAAGTCCACACGTGGCACAAGGTTTAGTCTGTGCGAACTATTGCACGACCGCGGTCCGAGTTCTTCGGCTTCTTTGAGGTGTCCCAAGGTCGTGGGTTCCTTTGAGGGACAGATAAAATCGTGATGATGCGGGCGCGGACACTGCTGCGCCGCGACCCCGGTTCAAAATTACGACGGCCGTGACGGAGATGCCATGCGGCTCCAGCCGGTACACCTTGGCTCTTGGGTGAAGCAGTCTAGGTGCTGCTGCTACCGGACTGCTGCAGCCGGTGGTGGGTCAGTTATGCTAGAAATAGTTCCACGGTTGCGGCGCCAGCCCTATCTTAGAGTCAATGGCTACAGGATACGATCCGATTTCTGTTCGGTGTCGCGTAGCTCAGCCACTGGATTTCAGTGATCTTTTTTGATGTTTGTAGATTGGGATCCTCGGTGAACAACTGTCTGTACCGCCACAGCGGGCGGACCATGACGGCATCGGAATGCTCAGCAGCTCGGGTGAAGTCGGCCAGCGGACAAACCTTTGGCGTTGGATAGTGTTGCAGCAGGGTCAGGTGTAGATGTCCGTGGCATTGTAGTCATCACATACGTTGGGGTACCGTTTGTAAAAGTATCTTTGCTTAGGGACGTTCCAAGTCCTTTACCACCGCGTATCGAACCTGGATCTTTAAGGGTACAAGAGCCTTCTAATACGGTTGAAGAATTAAACATGCATGCGGTGGATCTGCGTTGAGAGTCAATCTAAATCGTGGCAAATGCCCTACATGACGAAGTGTTCAATTGATAGGCTGGTGTGTACCAACAAGGGAAGCTGCGCGGTGCTTCATCAGGCCCCAATCGTTACGCATTTAGGTTGCATGGCTTAGCTGCTCCGCAAACTGCTCGGTTGCGTCCAGCCCGCTGGTACAGTTGTGGTGGCCACAC
>PXYN01000235.1:0-230448 GCA_003056585.1 Lecanicillium sp. MT-2017a
CCCCCCCCCCCCCCCCCCACCGCCACGTGATCGTTGCCCTGACTTGCAATACGTATAGTGTGACGGCGAGTTTCCTTGCAAGCGATGCAAAGACGACGGCCTTGTGTGCACCGCTGGCATCAGAAAGAAGATGGAGTACAAGCAACTACCCAGAGGGTAAGTAGAGCCAGCTCTCCATGCCTGGGATGCAGCATCTAACATGGTACTCAGATATGCCGAAGTCCTTGAAAATACCCAGCTCACCCTCATTGCCACTATCCACAAGCTCTACTCCATGGTTCGAGGTTCTCAGCCCTGGGATCTCGGTGAACCGGACTTGAACGACCGCGGGCAACCTGTGGTCCACAACATCGCTCAGAAGCTGGGCTGCATCCGACCCAACAGCGACATCGACCTGCCCGTCCACTCCGTCTTCCCCGAGGATGAGGCCGGCATGAGCGAATTGGCCCGCCAGCTGGAAGAGCAGCAGCCCCACGACCACGACGAAGTCAGAGAAGCCCGCGACGCCGATTCAGGCGTGTACGGCCGGGGCGATCGAGCATCGTCCTCGGAACTGGACCACTCCGACCTCGAGCAAGACTACCGAAAGCTGGCCTTTGGCAACCACAACGCATTGTCTCTCTCGCCACAGAGCTTTGCCAGCGGCAGCGATTACGAATTCAGCAACACCCCCGTCGACAACGACCCCAGCGCCATGTTCTCGTCTCAGTCGTCGTCGCTACCCAACTTTGCGTCCACAAACTGGCCAATGCACAAGACACAGGCAAACCCAATGGCGATGCAATTTACTCAGCAGCCTAGCTCGCTTCAAAACATGGCTATGCTTAATCAGGGAATGCTTGACAGCGACTTTGGCACCATCAAGCCCGACTATTTGTCATGCCCCAACCCGGATGTCATGATGGGCATGAACGACCCGATGATTTACGCCGGCTTCGAAAACGAATCGATGCGCCTCTGAGCGTGAGCTACATTCCACTACGCTCATGAATCTTGATTCTTGTTTAATAACAATGGCACGTTGTATACAAAGATTTGTGCCTTAGGGGGCTATGGCATTGGCGTTTTGTTTTCTCATGATTTAATCAAACTGGTTCATACAGCACCGCCAGTACGAGTATAACTTAGAGACCGGGAATCAGGAATTGAGTGTGGCTCGCTAGAACAATGTTTTTTTTTTCTTGGATGGCGGCGCATGGCGTTTCTGGGCAAGGAGGGCAACCAATATAGACAGCGACTTTTTCTCTTGGCCACATGGCACGGCAGTCTCTTGGCCTGCAGCAACCAGGTGGAGGACTTGCCCTGATGACTCTTATTTTCTTTGCACAAGATTTGTTTTGCGCATTTCATTTGATAGCACATTTAGACTTTGGAGCCAATTGACTTGGCCGTACATGCAACTCCACCATTTTCTCCCGCGCTTACAGATCAGCTTTTGCTATTCCCGTTTTGGTGACATGCCGCGCAATCTCGACTACTCGGGCACTAAAAATGCGTTGCTCTCGATGGGGATTTCTACTCGTACATAGTAAGCTGGTTGATGGGTCTCTTGCGAGACAGGGCCAGGGGCTATGCAATGGGAGACTTTCGGAGAGCAACAAGGCTGAGCCCCAACGCCCTTCTAAAACAGCCTGGTCATTTACGAGTATTACGTTGCTATGAGGGCTTGGGACCTCTAGGTGGTGGTGGTTGGTGCTCACACCGTTCCAGGTCTGGTGGGTTCGCCGCCCATAATTTTTTTTCTTTGCGTTTCCCCCTTTGGGGCATTTCAAATCAACCTGCGGGCGGGCTACGGTAAAAGCCGAGACGAGAGAGGATCACCAAGGGCCTTCCAGCGCAACGATGACTGGTATGGGGCCAGTACGATTGGTGCGGAAATTTGGGTTTACTCAGCACCGCGGCATCCCAACCTGGTGCATGACAAAGGAATGCGTGAGCACGTTGTGGCGTGAATTGTAATCCACCTGGACCATGTTGTCACATTCACGAACCGCCAGAACCATGCACAGGAATACTTTGATGGTCACTTGGCCAGCGTAGGCCCCCCCCCCCCCGCCGCTGACAAGCCCTGCCGCTGAAAACCAATGAGTATCAGAATTACAGTAGAAGGACTACTGGTACTCCGTACTCGTGGAGTCGTTTCCGTGGCGTGAATGTGCGTGTGCTGATAAACGCCTTGCCGGGCACATTTCACGCACAAAAAGCGCGATCGTCGAGGCTGGACCCTTCAGCCTCGCTGTCAAGCTTTACCAGTTACGCCACTGGCGGACTCGCTAATAATCAATGCGACAGTAATCTGTCAGACCCCTGTTCCGTGTACAAAACAGTCCTGCACAAATGTACTCTGTACTGCGGTACAGTAATAATCGTACGAGACAGAGGCTGGACGCATCTGCCGCCCTGCCAGCTGACTTGGCGATGCAATACTTTGTCAATTAAGCATATGGCAATCATCGTTTACAAGTATCATGGCAGTGATTGGTATCACTTGTCTTGGCACAGCCACGGCCATGATCGACAGCGGCCATGAATTGACCACCACTGCGATGACGATTCATGCCGCATGATATTACACGGCATGTTCTCGATTGAGGTTTCGCACCACGAAACCGAGTCTAGTTAGAATGGAATCAAAGACGGCAGTACGCCCCAGTTAGCCCAGCGACCAAGGAAAACGAGTCACCAGCGGCAAGGTGGAACATTGCGGAGGGTTAGCGGAACTCCGTCCATGACCAAGCATACGAGTACGTTTTGATAACACGCAGCAAATATTATGTACTGTGGTACGGAGTATAATCATACTCCTACCCGCAGCTGATACAGTATGTTATGAGACCCTGGCGGCGAATTGCCGTCCCCACGAATAGAAAAAGAGAATCCGAATCCGAAGAGCATGCTGGAGTGCAACACTGCTGTCGTCATTGGCTCGTAACCGGTGTTCGGGCTCTTGCGAAGGTCCGGCAGCGTGGGTGGTGGGTCGCGAGTCTCTTGACTTTCCGCCAAGACCACACAACGTTGGTGCCACCCAAGGGCTTGGGGCTCCCTGGCGTTCCTTACTCACACCCGTAGAACCTGAGAGCTTTGGTTACGGGGGCAATGGGTAACTGTGGCCCAGGTTCCTCTAGCAGAAGTTTCAGGGCCCTTGCTACCAGCTTCAGGGAGACTATTTTTGGCCAAGACCTGCCTTGTCTCCCAGCTCCGCTGACGACCGAAGCCGTGTAAGTCGTGGTGGCTCCAGAACCACTGGCGTTATCAATATCAACAGTTCTGGCAGTGCGGTATGCCAGTAATCTTGCGATCCTCTGTTCCTTGCTTACTTCGTCTTCGGTGAGATTCAAATAGTGGAACGCACAGATCTTCGAGAGCCATTGCACAGCCTTACATAGCCGTGACTCGTCGCAGCCGAGTCCGAGCTCACTATGCACCGCAACGCTGCTACCTTGCTCATGGCATTGAGGAGCCACTCTAACGAAGCACAACTCATTACTTGTCACTGTAGCATGATAAGCTTAAATAATACGACATTGTGGCACCGGTTGCATTGCTTCCTTGAGCGGCAACAGGAATAGTAACGGTGCCACGGTCTCCCTTGTCGACTGGCACCACTTCGCAAAGCTTCGGCGCAATGCACTATGGGTTTACGATGCATTAGGCGGTAGACTCGTCATGAAATCGGCCACATTACTCAGTGATGCAAGGCTCTCTTATCCGAAGGGCGGTATTGCATCTGGCCTGGCATCGGAGTCGGTCTCTATAGAGCTTATGCAGACCCTAACCCGATCTCAAAACATTAATATCCAATACTGCCTGGCACTAGTCCATGTAACGAAAATAGCTACTGAAGCTACATTATGGCTTAGCCACGCCGAGCCGCGAGCCTTTCCTGGCGCTCTTTGAGCAACCGTGGCTCTCGAACGCCGCGTCATTCCTCTAGAACGTAAGCGAGGACGCCCCCGGGCCGACCAGAGACCCCTGCCTCAGAGCTCCATGGTTTTCTAGGCACTACTATGTAAATAAACCAAGCACTCCCTCTAGAACGTGTGTGCGAATGCATGTCGCATGGTATCCGAAGAATGCGAATGCGCCCGCCAAGAGAAGTACCTCAGCCCAATGACGCAGTAAAGTGTCCAACAACGTGCACTGCAGACAGGGGCTACGTAACGGACTCTGGCCAGAGAGAAAAGGGGCGATGCAGAGGTTACACATTCTGCTTCCGTGCACAGTACGTACTCTACATAGATCCATACATTGATGACTGGTAAAAGTAGCATCCGTCCCTGCTCAATACTCGTAGAGAAAGAGGATTTACGTTACGCTGGTGCTTCGCATCTGGACTCGTCCCTATTATACACACCCCACCCCCCCTGTAAGTGCCGCCAGCCGCCAACCGCCAGCTCGCCTTGGCGCAGTTAAGCTGAGAGCGAGCGTATTACGCGTATTCTCTCATGGCTAGATCCCCTCCAGCGGGGTTTCGCGCTATTTGTGTACGACTAGCATTGCATTATCCCGCAACGGCTTCACATTTGGATCTGGCTAAAGGTGATCAGCTACTTCATGTCCAGTACACAGCGCGCCGCACTTTGTGCTTTGGTCATCCTTCCTAGAGGTGTGTTTCTCACAACGCTAGACCGCATTTCCTGAGCCGCGTACCGTAAAGCCTTGAACCCCCGGCCAGGGCACACGGAGCGACCCCGTTATCCATAACGGGAAGCATGACGCGACTCGGAGGATAGACACACCCGCAGTAAAGCCTCGGCGGGGTTAGCCGGTGTCTCGGACATCAGGCAACCCGATCAACGGTGTTTGGGCGCGCATCACCGGCTCATTTCATGCTAATGTTGCCGCTTACTCGTAGATTCCTGCCAGGGCTAGTTGCAGGAGGAACAAAGACCTTAGCTGGGGGCGAGGTCTTCTTCCGGTTACAGTCTAGTTCCGCGTATATACCCTACTGGTAGACGATTGCGCGTACTGCACTAACAGAATACTTGAACTACGAGGGGATATGGTGTTGTTGCATGGCGGCTGTTGCGAAAGGCCAGCCCTCTTCAATGGCAAGAATCAGTCGGCTGCAATTGCAGCACTTTCATTTGGAGACAATGCGGCTCTTTGGAAAGTATAATCCATCATTATTCTCATAACTAGAGGGCCGCAGGTGACAAACGGTCCTCGCGTAAAACTCCCGCTTAACGCCGTAGGGCTGGCCGGGCTGTTTCCGCGGCCGGAGGGTGAATTTCGTCCGGCAAGGGCTAACAGGAACAGCGCCATGCAACTATCAATGGAAAGGACAAAAAAATAAACGGCATATACGATACCACTTGCGCGCCGCTCAGCCCTTTATGTCCAAAACTGACTTCAAGATACCTTCACTGGCCCTCCACCATCTAGCCCGTTGTTCAAGGTCGCCCGCAATTCCACCCAACGCTGCTTCCTTTCTTCGTTTCGCCTCTCGCGCCGCCGTCTCGCTATTTTGCCGCCTCGTCTCCAGCGGACCAAGCTCTGTTTGCAGCCTCTCGGCTTCCTTGCGCTTACGAGGAACCTTTGAGCGCAGCGCTTCAAGCTCTCTCGTGAGTTCTTGCTGCTCCGCCTGGCGGCGCTGTACGATGCTTCTCGTCTTGGCTAGTGGAAGGTTCATGTTTGGATCCGAGCCACTCATGTCCTGAGCAGCCCTCATGTCTGCAATTTGTGACTGAATGTGCTCTATTTTCGAGGGAAGCTCTTTGAGCTTCATCGTTTCCAGCTGAACGTGTTCGTACTTTTTGCTCAGATCTCGTGCCTTTGTGTCCAGTTGCTGTACCATGGATGCGACGTCGGCTTTGAGATTTTTTAGCTGCGCTTTAGCCTCCGCATTTTCCTTTTCGAGGTCGAGGTTTTCTTGCATAGTGACAATCAGCGGAGGGTCGCCGACAATAGCTCGAATGAACTTCTCCTTCGTCACTTGCTCGACGTAGGAGAACCGCAGCTTCGAAAATAGCTCCGTGTAGTGGGCCAGATCTGCCTCTAGGCTGGCCGGGGAGGGGCCATCCAGAGGTGAATTTGAGGCATCAGAGTTCCTCTGCCGGGGCTCTTGGGCTGTGTAGTTCGTGATCGGGTCGCTCAGCTTTATTATCGCGATTTCGTTGTTCGCCTGTAGTCGCGTCACGGTGCGCAAAACATCGTTCGCTTTCGCAGACGCCCTGCGCGGTGACGGCGTCATAGTCGCATATAACTCCAACAGGTGCACTTCCTAAAGAAAGAGGGACCTTTTTTTTTTCCCCTTCGGAAAGGTGATTCAACCAAAATCGATAACAAGGAAAGGTTGCTTGCTAGGTGCGGACAAAATATCGGCAGGCGACAGCCATAACGCGGGTCCATCTGTTTACTTGATATCCAAATTAGGTTAGCCCCGCCGCTATCGTCTATCGGCGACCCGCCATTCTGGAGCGCAGTGATTCTTCCTCCGCCACCTCCAATTGTGCAAGTGCGACATTGCGATACGTTTTGGATTAATGCTTGCTACATGATATATATGGAACCACTTGCTTCCTGATGTGGCAGATATGTCGAACGATGATATTCTCACAGACGATTATGTCGCTGGCCTCCTGTCACAGGACGCCAGCGATCGTTCCATCAAATACTCTGCCATGGGCGTCGATGCGTTCATAGGAAACAAGGACAAAAAGTAAGCGACAGACGTTCTACTACAATTGAAGCTCTACTAACTACAAGATAAAAGGCCCTCTAATATGCCTAAACCTAATACAAGATTTTTGCGGAACATTATTAAAGGTACCGATTCGCATAACCGAGCCCTGCTGGCCAAGGAAGCCGCCGAATCGAAAGCACGCTTGAAAGACCTGGAACGCACCAAAGAGATACAGCGGAAGAAAACCAACCCTACGACGCGAGATATACGAAGCAGGCAAATGGGCGATATCCAGGCTATTCTTGGCGGCGTGAAACGGCGGCGGACGGAAAAGGACGGTAAGGAGAACGGCGAGGACAGGCGGCAGGCCGACCGACGCGAGGCGCGAGTGCGCGAGCGACATGATGACAGGGAAGGGTCCAGTCGGAAAGAAAGCGATAAAGGCCGTGGTCACCGCAGAAGCGATGGAGTGCCATCAGAAGATCGCGGTGAAAAATCGAGACGACATCATGCCGGCCGCAGTGACGACAAGAAGTCTCACCGATCAAGATATGACCCGCAATCATCGGAGGACGAAAAGAGACACAGTAGCTCCCGGAAGCGAAGAGAAAGGAGCAAATCGCCCCATAAACGAAGGTCTCGGTCTCCCAGAGAGCGCAGTGGCTCCGATCGCCACAGCCATCGGCAGCGTTCGCGGCAGCGCCATCGCGGCACGCCACCACGAGCGGAAGGTGCAGACGATGGCAGTTCTTCTCCTTTGGAAGACATGATTGGGCCGGTGCCAGCTCCCAAAGTTCGTGGGCGAGGCGACATAGCCGTCGAATCCGGCATTGACCGCAGATTCTCGGAATCGTATGACCCCAAGACCGATACGCAGGTGGATGACGGAGATGAAATAGACGGCGACTCTAGCCTATCACATTCTGAGCGGCAAGAAATGCGTCGGGTCCATGAAACTCGAGCAATAGCAGCAGGTGTGGTGCTGCCACGGCAGCTTGGATGAAACGAGTAGCCCCATGAATATAATAGAGAAATTCCTGAGAATCTAGGCGGAGATCACTAGAGTATGATATAGAGTGCTCGATTTAGATAGGAATCATGACAACGATTGGATATTACGGCTCGCCTCTTGCCATGCGCATCCGCAAGACGTTACAGGCTATCGGTATATGGTATGTGCTAGTAGTAAACGTCTATGCACTGCATATGTTTTTACTGAAGTGAGCGAGAAAAGATGCTGGCTGCTGTTCCGTCATGCTGCCAAACCCATGCCTACTGGATGACGGCCATGGAGAAGGGCAACATGACTACGACACCATCTCAGACCTAAAAAGAATACCTGCAAAAGCAGTGATGACCGTTGCGTTGGTTTGAATGCGGGAAGTACTGGTTCTGTTTCAGATATCTGGAAGAAACAACGGTATGGGTTAACCTGGAGTCACGAGCTGCGTCCACGCGTGGCTGGGATGTCGAATCACGCGGGGATCACCCACGCCTTTGGCCTGCAGCTAGTCATGACAATAGCGTTTGGCGCAGCATAAGATAGTAGTAGGGCCAAACTTCATAATCATTGCAATACCAGGCCAAGCCAGCTGAGGAAATGTGTACTGATATTTTTTCTGTAGTTATGGCGCCCTGGTAGATGCGATATGTTGCCGTCGAGAGAGGAAAGCAAGTACGGACGTCGTCATCGGCGGGCCACTTTCGGCCCATCAAGGGATCTGCTCAGGCCTGAGCGGTAGCGCCATGCCCCAAGCGACATTGACCCAATAGTGGACCTCCAGAAGCTGTGGCAGCTGCCAGGCGAGCCCCAGCCGCCCCGCCCCTGGACTTGCGCAGCTGCTCCTCTACCGCTGCCGCCTGTCTCATGATGCCATTTGCTCAAGGTTCTCCGCTCTTGACCTCGCCGCGTCCTAAAATCTCCATCCTCCACCCAACAGCAACCCGACGCTGGGCCAGATCCTTCAGCCTAACTGCTGCTGGACCATCACAATTTTGCTCCTCAGCATTTGAGCGCGTTTGATCGTTCCGTGCGCTTGTTCTCGTTGCGTTTTTGTTTGATTCTGGACGGCATCCGGCATTTGCCGATGCACACAACAATCGCCTGTTTGGCGCTCTTCGCTGCGTGAGGTGACACTTGAGTCACCTCGTCGGCTCGTCATCAGCCGCACCCCTTTTCAGCCACCATTTTTCGACTGCCTTTCTTAGCATTTCGTCAAGATGCGAACGACAAGAATCATCATACTCCTCGTTTTCCTCACCGCCACCCTCTTCATCCTCTTCCGAGCCGTGACGTCTCCGACTCCCGCTGCCGGTGGTGCTCGCTCTACGCCCGGCAACTCACGCAAATCCATCCTGGGCTTTGTCTACTATAACCCGCCATTTTCGCTATTCCCTCCGAATGCTGCGATAAGCCTGACGGATGATAACAGTACGTCTTTCGCGGCACGGCCCGCCGCCTTCGGCCCCAAATTGGCACCCACCGGTCTGAGTGGTCGCCTCTGGGTTGGAAGTGGCTTTGTCGAGGATAGCTTCGAATCGCACGGGGAATTTGGATGCAGTGACATCCCTGGGTGGGATGGTGGAAACGCCATCGGCACACCTGGCGCCAGTATTAAGGGCAGCAGACGAACTCGATTACCGTCTGGCTCTACGAAGAAGAAGGCGAATACTATAGATGCCGCCATCAAGGCAGATGATGCGGAAGACGAACCCGATACCCGTACAGGCCTCAGAGCCGGCCGAATTGTTGACGACGGCACCGACAACCACTTCCATATACGCAGCGCTGGCTCCCTATCTCGCCGCGACTCCCCTGCGTCTTCTTCCCACGCCGATATCCAGTCCATGCAGGAGTCGGCGGAAATCCAAGGCAAAGTCGTACTGCTCATGCGTGGCGGGTGCGGCTTTCTCGAGAAAGTCATGTGGGCACAACGGCGCGGAGCTATTGCTGTTATTGTAGGCGATAACCAACGCGGAGGCCCCCTTATCCAAATGTTCGCACGGGGCGAAGAAATCGAGAATGTCACCATCCCATCTGTATTCACAGCACGAACAACAGCGCAGCTCCTTTCGTCTTTGACGCAGCCTGGTAGCTTTATTGAGGATAGTCTTGACGATAGCGGAAACCCGGTGCTCAAAGTTCAGCGAAGTGGCAGTTCAAGGGCCAAGAATGGCAACCACGATAAGACCGTACCTGAGAAGGCGAGTTCTTCCGCCAAAGACCGTCGGTCACCGAAGCAGAGAAAGCAGAGAGAGGAAGAACTCGACACTCAACCATTTGATAATCGTGGCTGGTTCTCTCGCCTCTTCCACCTCGGGAAGTCTCCCCGCTCCGTCAACGCAGATAGCCGATCTCCTTCAAGTGGCAGACTGGACTGGGTCGTTGTCGATGAGTGGAATGATGAAAAGGATAAACTGATTATAGACGGCATGAAGAGTACAAAGAAGCAACCGCACAAGTCGGCAAAGCAATCAGCCGACAACTTCATTATCGGCGTTCAGGACTGGCGAGACCCAGACCTGATCGAAAAGTCGCGCCCAGGGTCCAGCAGAGCAGACCGAAATGCGCAAGGAGACAAATCGAAAAAGGCCGACGAAATTGATCCTAAAAAGGCAACTTCGCTGAAGTCCGCGGACAATACCGAACAAAGCAGCAAGGGTCATGGAATCTTGTCCAAGATTTTTGGAGATGACGACGACACCGACGACGACACAGCCGTGTCATCAATGACGGAAGATGACGATGAAAGTCACTCTCCGCCGAGTAGTGGGCAACCCGTGGCTGAGCCGCACGAAGGCTTGTGGGTGACCATTATTCCGACAAGTGGCGCCACGCCATTCTTTGACACTCTACTTGTTCTGGTAGTCAGTCCGTTGGTCACCTTGAGCGTCGTCTATGCTCTTTTGATCCTTCGAGCTCGTATTCGCCGTCGGAGGTGGCGAGCTCCGAAATCCGTGGTAGAACGATTGCCAGTGCGAACATATCATACCGTCGCAACATCTCCCAGCACAACACCAGGCACGTCTACGCCATCCAGCTCTTCCCCTACCACGCCACTACTTCAACATAGCTCTTCAAGGCCACGCCCACGTTCACGAACCACGACCGGCATCCCTGAAAGCGAAGTTCTTACAACTCCCACTCCTGCTATCCCTACATCGTCCGCTGGAGCGCGTGGGACAGCGCGAAATGAGCATGAAAAGGGCTCGAGTAGCTTTTCTGCGGAGTGGAGAAAGTATATGGGCAGACAGGTCGAATGTGTTGTTTGTCTGGAAGAGTATGTCGATGGAGTGAGTCGCGTGATGAGCCTACCCTGTGGGCATGAATTTCATGCGGACTGCATGTGAGTACACCTGCCGAGAATATCCTCCGCTCCCGATTTAGTATACTAACTTGCTATTCTTTTAGTACTCCCTGGTTAACTACTCGACGACGAACATGCCCCATTTGTAAGGGCGATGTGGTTCGCTCCCTCGCGCACTCATCTCGCTCCATGCCCCGTTATGAGCCTTATCACGATGATAGTGATGAAGAGAACGGAGAATCGTCGCGAGATGATGGCTCTGATTTGGAACAAGGCATGCCCGCTTCTCCAGCCCAGGAACAACCCTCATCAAGTCGACCGGGAAGCTGGTTTGATGTGATATCTGGAAGTCTCAGTGGCCGACAGAGAGCTCCATCAAGATCCCCATCGCCGTCTGAGAGGCAGTAATTTCGAGTTGCATGTTCAGGTGCGTATGCTATGGGAACTTGCAGCAGCTATGAAGAAGTTTCGTTGTTGCCAGGTTTGCTTTATTGGATCACGGCGCATCGACATGCATGCACAAGGGATGGGCGTTTGTTTAGCGAGTATATTGACCAGTGAACTGCGCGTCTTTCCCTTTTAGGCTCTTTGTGGACATTGTGTTTTTATTTATTATATGCGAATTATACTATACCCTGGTGCGCAATTGCAACTAATGATTTGAAGCATTTTGCTACTCAAAGTGCGGGATGAATTGGAATTTAATAGTTAGTGATATTTACTTATTTTATTCAAGAAATATTGACTTTTTCCTCGGCCGAATGAGGTTTGTTGTTCCTATCCATGTCCATACAAGAACACAATCGGTGCATTCTTAATTTCATTGTGACAAACCGGTATTGGTAACTTTTCTAGCATATGGAGACGAATTTTGGAGTGCTGCCTGCTACCCTCTAATTTGTGCAGCTCGACATTGTCTGTTTAGATGTATCCCTTGAGGATGGCAGCCTCTGCGTTAAGGATGGATGAACCAGCAGCACCAATAACGGCTACGGAAACTTTTGTCAGCATCATCATTGAACGGGAGTCCAGCGTGGGGGAGGGGGGATTCAAAACTTACTGTTGTGGCTCAGAGCAACAAATTTGAGGTCAAAGATGCCGCTCTCGTCTTCGCGTACACGGCCGACGCTGACCGTGTATCCCTTGCCCAGGTCACGATCCAGACGGGGCTGAGGACGGTCCTCTTCGTCAAAGACCATGATGGCGGGCTCAGGGGCGGACGGGCAGCCCAGGGTCTGCGCCTCGCAGGTGTAATTGCGCAGCGCGGCCTTGACCTGCTCAGCAGATGGGGGCGGCTGGTTCTTGAACTTGAGGCTGACGCATGCCGTGTGGCCGTCCAGCACAGGCACACGGTTGCACGAAGCAGAGACGCGCAGGCCCTCCTGCTCGACAAAGGCCGTCTTGGCGCCGTCCATGGAGCCCAGAATCTTGCGCGCCTCCGTCTCGAGCTTGTCCTCCTCGCCCTTGATATAAGGGACAACGTTGTCAATCATGTCCATCGAGGACACGCCGGGGTAGCCTGCGCCGGAGACGGCCTGCAGCGTGACGATGCTGACGGTGTCGATGGGGCCAAAGGCGGCCTGGAGGGCGGCAAAGGGGATGACGAGGCCAATGACGGCGCAGTTGGAGTTGCAGACCAGGAAGCCCTTGGAGAGGTTGTGGACGGAGCGCTGGTGGGGGATGAGGTCAAGGTGCGGCAGGTTGACGGTGGGCACGACGAGGGGGACGAGGGGATCGCGGCGGTAGTTTTTGGCGTTGGAGAAGACGGGGATTTCGGCCTTGAGGAATTCCATTTCTAAGAGCAGCAGACATTATACAACGTTAGCCCTGGAAGGGGGACGAGAGGCTTTTTGCGGAAGAAGAAGAAGAAGCGAAGCGTGAGAAAGGGCGAATTTGTACGTACCGATGTCGCCAGCAACATCAGCGTCGAGACCGGAGAAGACGACGTCGCAGTCGGCAAACTCGGACGCCTTGCACTCCCGCACAACCATGTCGGCAACCTTGCCAATGGGCGAGGCCTGCTTCCAGCGGACGGCATCCTTGTACTTCTTGCCGGCGGAGCGGGACGAGGCGCCAATGGCGTGCAGGACGAGCGACGGGTGCTGGGCGAGGAGGAGGATGAAGCGCTGGCCGACGGAGCCAGTGGCGCCTAGGACACCTGCAGAGAGGAGAGAGAAGAGCGAGCGTTAGCTGATTGATTGGGACAGGAGTGAGGGAGAAGGGCGAGAGGAAGAAGGGTGCCCGAGTTGGCAGTCTTTGGGCGGCGCAATCAGGACAATTCAAAAAAAAAGACGTACCGCACTTCTTGGGTGGCAGTTGAGACGCCATGTTTGATTGAAGTATTTATGTGTGATTGAAGCAGAAGAGAAGCTACAGGGCAAATGCAAGTAGCCAAAATGTCCTCTTTGACGGCAAAAGAATAATACTGCAATAGAAAAATAATGTCTCTCGGTGTTGTAGCTTGTGACTTTTTGGTCCAGCCAAAAGAACTCATGACGGCGGGCCGTGGTCTGCCCCCGCTAATTTTATGACACTGGGACCCCGCCATCGGAGGCGACCATGCCACTTTCTCGGTCGTGGGCGATAAGGCAAGAGCAGTGGTGGGGTTGGGAGCAAATCAGCGCGTGCGCCGCTGTTATCGGGAGGCGCAACAGCGACGGCTGACTGCCAACAGAACAAACAAGGGCAAAGACTGCTGTTATGAATAAACGTTGTATAAATCCCGGTCGTCAACTAGCTACTCGTAGGCTTGTGCCTCATATAAGTGTAATCTGATCGTCTCTAACGCAGCTCTTGAGCCCCCCAAAAAAATCATGCAACCATCGCCCCGACTCATGCATAGCCCAACAAACGTCTTCCGATCCTCGCCGCAGTTGCTGGAACAGACATGTCCAATACAAGGACGAAACGAGGATACATAACCAAAACCAAACAAAAAAGTAAACGCCGTTTGCATGCAGCCAGTTCCAGATGCAGCCTCTAAAAACCAAGGGCCATCCAAAATAAATGCAAAAAAAGCATCCCAAAGTGACAGAATAAGGAAAATGCTAGATGCACCCGTAGTCACACTTTATACCGCCGCGGTCGCGACTCGTGCATTGTTCGAGTACAGGTGAAACTGGACAAAGATGATGGAGTCTTCGAAAATCGTGCCGAGCGACCCAATCAGCCAGGGGATCGTGTTGAGCAGGTACTTCTTGTCCTGCGAGTATGCGACGAGGCTGACGCCATAGGTAAAGTTGCCAGTGAGCGACAAGAGGAAGAAGAGGATGGCGAGGCCTGCATCCCGGTTAGTAACCAGATGATCGTAAAGGACAATAGTATTATCGGCGGCTTACCCTCGCAAGACTTTTCCCTATAGTTTTTGATAATCTGAGGGATACGAGCACTGCAGCTTTTGTTAGCCGTGGCAATCCAACGCCAATTGGGCCGAATCAAGAGGAGGTGAGCTCACAATAGATACAAGACGGCGCTGGCCCATCCAAGAACGAGGCCAGCCACCTCGAGGGTGCTCTTGCTCTCGCTGGGGTCGGTCGGAGGAGCAGGGTCAGACGCCTTGAAGGCGCCAGCCTTGTACGAAACGAACCACCCGACAAACCCAATGACATACACAGCCAAGATGCTCAGGGTATTGTGCAGCCAGGGGCGCGAGTCCTCCGTCTCGTCTTCCGCAGCCACAATCTTGCGCAGCGGCTCCAGCGACGACTCGGTGTGTGTAGAATGCCTGCGCTGGGATCCCGGCAGCGAGACGCTTCGCCGGCGGCGGCCCAGCAGAGGCGAGTCCTCCCCCGCCGGACCGGCGTGGTCCGAGTGTCGCCGGCGGGCGGCTCGGCGGGCATTGAGAGCGTTGTAGTAGGCGCACTGAGCAATCAGGACGCAGTCGGCGACGCAAAAGTAGCAGGCAATCGCGATGGCGGTCGGGGCCAGGTGGGTAAATAGGGCGCCTAAGGGGGGTTTCATGTCCATGTTAGCACACAGCAGTCCTGGGATGACTTGTGCACACATTGCGGGCGGCGGGGAGGGGGAGAAAGCCGGCGAAGGAGTGCTGGGAAAACGGGTCATACCTAGCAGGTTCGTCACGTCACCGGCCATCCAGACGATGAGGAATGTCATGCTGATGCCGTCGGCGCTCTGCGCTTTGTAGTTGGCGTACAGCTGGGGAAGCTAGACGGCGGGGGAGGGAAACGGCTGTCAGTTTCTCTGCATTGTCACAACCGAAGAAATTTTGCCAGGGCATCATACCATCAGGCACATCCATGCTGCCATGCTAATGCTTCCAAAAACACCCGAGATGGCCTCGGTGAGAGGGACGCCCTTGGGCGCGGCAGCAGCCGCGGTGGCAAGGACGGCGAAAACCATGGCGGGAACGCGACCTGTAGTGTGTTTTTCGTTGCGGGCTCGGCTCGTCGGTGTCGACTGTCTGTCTGTCTGTCGCTGCTTGTGTGCTTCGGTGCAAAGGAACGAACCCGCGTTCTATAGCAAACGGATCAAGAATCTGTGCAAGTAGAGTGAAAGGGTGGAAGAGCGAGGATGGATTGGGCTGCAAAACTTTGTGGCGCTGGGCAAGTCCGTAGTCGTTCGGGCGGTCAAGGGCCGGGTGGTGTTCACGAGATCAGTTTTCGTCGCTATTGCACCCGCCGCAGTGACACAGCCTGGGGTAGGGAGGAGCCAGCCAGTCATCGGATCCAACCTTTTCGCCTTATCGAACGTATCTCGCTGGGGCCAAGCCGTAAGCGGTGACTCCTATTGGGTGGAGCGGGTGGGCTTGGTTGGCCGGCTTCGGGGATAGAGTGACACAAAAACCACAGTGGTGTGCTGCAGGCACGTTCCCTCCCCGCATTTGGCAACCTGCTAGAAGGGAGGAGGGGACTGGGCTGCCACACCAAAACACACAATGGCTCGCGTCTTTAGCTCACATGGGCCGCTAGCCGTGACGCGACCTGCAGAAGCCGCTGCATAAAACGGATATGCAGGGCACCACAAGAGCTGCACCTGGTCGCCGACTGAGACCAAGCTAGTGCTTTTCTAGGCCATTGGCCTCATGTGCGTCCATCACTACACTTGGCTCGTACATCGCATACTGCCCAAAGTATCAACAATCACATACACAATGGAAAGCCCATGCCAGATTCACGGCAACAACATCAGTGTCCTCTGTCCCTATGGGATACAATAACCATAATAAATTGCCCGCAAACTAGAAACACTATTCCTGCATATCATATAATACCCTGACATATACCCTACCTAGGACACTATAGAACATTTTCACTCCCAAAACGCCGCAAAGCACCTTCCCCCCTTGACCATGCAATTCATTAAATAGCCAAACGGGCACCAAACGTCTCAATCTGCAAAAACGGGTATAGAAAGCACGGATCACCTTGTCATCAACACTTCCCCGCTACCATATAGCGGCTTGGTCGGCATCGAAACGAGACAGTTCTTTGCCTGCGTCTTCCAGATCCTTCTTGGCCTTCATTCTCATGTAGAAAATCGGACAGTCCTTACTGCTGCAAATGACTTCGCAGTGCATGCTGCCCTGGCACCGCTGGCACTGCGTCCACAGCCGCCCGAACCGCACTTCCAGGTCCGACATCCGGTCCAGAGTCCTCTTGTACAGCTCTCCAACACGGGGAGAGCAGTCCGAGCACACGGCACCTTGGCTCTCCGTCTTGCCCGTCAGTGGCTTCTTGCAGCCCATGCATGTCTGCGTCTTCTTCGCAAACTTCATCAAGCCGCCCACCGAGGGCGCCGCCACCGATATTGTTCGCGTGTGGTCGCCAGTCAAGAGCGATCGAGCCTTGGTCTCTCCCAAGATAGGCTCGAAAATACGGCCCAACGGCTTCGCCAGCTGGTTATCCAGATAGTACTTTGTATCAATCGGCACGTTATTTTCCAGGACATAGATTGGGTCCTCGGACTTTTCAAAGTTCTTGGCCCCGGCCGCGCCTCGAATCATGACATAGGCTACTCGGTCTCCCAAGCCTGGCGCCGAACCAGCATCTCGCTTCTTCATGCGCGCTGCGAGCTCCACGTGTGCCTGTTTTGCCGAGTAATCGTCCTTTGTTAGAGCCTTGGTAATGACCAGTTTGGACATGTCAACCTTGTTCTGGAGCAAGTCCGCAATGGTATCTTTTACGTATCTAATGCGGCGGTTAGTCAAGTGTCGCTTGCCACATTGTGTAGGCGAGGCGGTACGTACTCTTGCGCTCCATTGACATCCTGGTCGATCAGAATCATCCTCAGCACCTTTTCAATGACAGTCTGTACAAGCAAGCAGTTGTCTCGTCGGACCGTCTCAATTCCCTTGGTGTCCATCTTGTCATACTTTTCCGTCTTGGTCCAGAACAAGCCAGCATATCGCTTCTTGTTGATGAGAAGATACGGAAAGTACACCTTTTCAAATTCCAGCTTGATAGGCTTCACAAACTTGGCTGAAACATAGTTGGCGGCCTCTTCTCCAAGCTTCATGGCTTCCGCAAGATCCTTGGTTCCAAACTTAACCATGACGGAATCAGTATCACCGTAGATGACTTGGGCGTCATGAGAGTATCCGTTGGCGATACAATAGTGCTGTTCCACCTCCGCCTTCGTCTTTTCAATCATCTTTCGTCCAAAGCTGGTGGTACTACTGGCAATGGCCAAACAGGGAAGCTTGCCAGTCGTCGCACCCGTCAGGCCGTACACACTGTTGGCAGAGATCTTCAACGCAAGCTGGCGACCGTTCAAAACAGCCTTTTTGAAGGGATCGGTTTCGACTGCCAGCTCACGCTTGGCCTGTTTTCGAGCCGTGAGCAATTCTTCAAGAATCTGTGCCAACAGACCTTTTCGCTGTTTTGCCGTGACAAACAAGTCACCATTGGGAGTGACAATGTAGTCTTCATCCTTTTTGAGGCCAAACTGCGCTATCTTAGCCTTATCGTTAATAAGCGTCGTGTAGCATAGGTTATGAGCCTGCATAATACTCGGGTACAGCGACGCAAAATCCAGTGTCGCAATGGGAACGTCATAATAGCCTCTGGTCGGTTCAATAACTGTTGCTCCTTCATACTGGTCATCCGAGGCCTCATTCCTCATATTGGGAATGACGAGTTTCTGCTCCAGCGCCTTGCGGAACAGCTGACTGACAAATTTGATCTGCTGACCTCGTGAGAGCAGGAAGTTGAATGGCACACCCGTGACACGGGCCATTTCCGTATAGTTTTCTAGACAAGAGAGCTTATCCATCAGTCGCTGCGGCAGGTACGCGTCTTTGAGACAGTAAAGTGCGAGTCGCCTGCGCGACTCGGGTGTACCGTTGAACAGTTCTGTAATCATTGTGTGGTGCACATCTTCTTTTTGCTCGCCCAAAAACTGCGCCGATACCGAGTTGAGCGTATAGCTGCGCAGGTGATGGTCACGCTGGATCAATTGCAAAAGATCCAGCTGCAGACGCCCATTGGTATTGGTAGCTTTGGTATCGCGGTTACCTATCTGCTTGCTTGAAAAGTTTGTCTCCTTGACCCTTGAAGGAATGCTAGGAAGACGCGTCCAGTGCTCAAATCCTGCAACTTTGAGATGCTTTGCACGGTCCAACAAATATGGGAAATCGAAGTTGGCAATGTTGTAACCAATAATGATGTCAGGGTCGACATTTATGAGGAACTTTTGCCACTCGCTCAACATCTTAGCTTCCTTATCGAACTCGAGGATCTGAGTTGCGACGATACTGCTGGTAGTATCCAGGCAAAATACATTTCGCACAAAAGGCTTGCGCTCTCCGTATCTTGTGACGACATTGGCAATCTGGATAACAGGGTCGTGGTCGGCTTCAGGGAAAATACCCTTTCGCCCAGCACATTCAATGTCAAAAGATAAGATTCGTAGGGGTGCCATCTTTGCCCACTCGCCTTCGGGCTTGTGGGCAATAAGGTCCAAGTAATTGACCTCGGCCTCTATTTGACAGTTCGACTGCCGGCTGTGCTGGGGGATAAGCTTATACGTTTTTGCCGGTGCCTCTGCCCAAGCCATTCCTTGGAGCTATCTAGTGTTAGCAGACATACGATTGAAATTTGCTTGCTCGTCGAGCTTACCTTGCAGTCAACCATGAAGCGCAAAACATATTGGATGTTATCAAAAGTCATGAGGCCGCCCTCAATGCCTCTCCATAGACCCTTCCAATTGGCACTGCCGCTTTCGATGGTGCTTCGCACCTTGTTGATAAATTTTGGGTCGGTGACGGTGATTTTGAGGTACGGGCTCAGCTGGTTGCCCTGGAAGCCAAAGATGTTTTCTCGCGTCGTGTACTGGACGGAGTGGATTGCCGGCTGGTGCTGTGCAATCTGGGTCTCCAGAAATGCCTTGTATGCAGGACAGTCTTGCGGCTGGAAAGATATCGGTGCTGCAACGTATAGGTAATGCTTGAAGTCTGTGACGTGCAGCATGACAGAGTTGCCTTCCTCAGTCACGCCAAAGAGCTTGACCGTCGCCTTGCCACCGTGCAGCGTACCCTCCTCAGCATCGATCGACTGGAAGCAGATGCTGTCTTTATCGGGTGAGAACTCCTTCACGGGAGGTCGATCCCAAGCCTGATCCTTCTCGGTATTGTGTCGCTTCATTTCGGAAATGTCCTGGCTCAATTTCTCGAGGACCTCGGACTCGAACGCACTCTTGGGCTGGCTGGAGCCCAGCTTCGCCATCGAAGCCCTCTGAGAGGAGCCGGCAAAGGCGGCCGGCGACGACGAAAAGACATCGGTTCTGCGCTTCTTGGCCGACGTTGGCGTGGACGGTGGTATGTTCTGGCCGGTGCGGGACTCAGCCAGCACCCGCTTCTGAGGCAACACGGCTGTCATGGCGGCTGCTTTGTTCTCTATAGAGGGTGTGGGAGAGAAAGGGGGCCAGTGGCAGCAGGCTCGTTATCTCATGTAGGAGAACAGGTTGCAATTCGACTCGCTCTGATGTGCATGAAAGAAGTGTGTCGTTGTAGTAGCGCCTTTGCTTAAAGCTTAGGGATGGGTATGGGCAGTGGGGAGACGCGGCGTTGGCGTTTTCCACTTAAAGAGACGCGCCTTTCGTGTCGTGACAGACCCACTACCCTCGCCAGGCCGGTGCTACCTTCACGCCACCGCAGAACCGCGTCTCGAACCAATCGTTTCCTTCAAAGGCATACTTCAAAACAACCCTGCAAAATCGCATGGACGTCACACGATGATACATATGTATTCTCGCTTATTTCTAATAATTTTCTTGGTTTTAGTTGCCCAAGAGTAGTGCGTCTGGCTGTCACAGTTGCCACCAGCTCGTAGCTTGGGCTAGCCAATCATGCGAGCGATATTACACCCTAAACAAAACAGGAAAGCTTATTGCCATAGCTGCCTTTCCGGAATAGGTTTCTGGGTTGCTGATACATCAAAAGTATAATATAACTGCAAGCAACAGTCTACGGCCCTATTATAATAGTATTACATATACGGCACATATATAGCGCTATTCCCTGTCCCGAAGTTACGAATCAGTCCAATTTACAACCACAGCTGCCTCCACTGCATCTACAGAAATCTCTAGGAGCTCGATGCTCCGTGCTTTCATACGAAAGGCAAAATTGAGTAAAATATGGACGTAGTTTTTCTGTTCCGTAAGCATTTAGCTACTCTCTGTGTCGATATTTTTAGTTGCATATTTTCATGATACAGGGCCGAGCCACACCGTTTAACCCTTCAACCTTGTCAGTAATACTTAACGGGATAATCAGTCTAGTCAAAAGCTCTGGAACTTTGACCACTTTCAGCCTGAATCCGAAACCTTCTGTAAATACACAGGAAACAGAGAGGCCGTCTTTTGTCCCATTCTCGACTACTCGCGGCAGAAGTACGGTTACATCTGCGGCGACGACATGATGAAGCGTACTACCCTACAACAACGTCATGCTGCGCGCGATGTCAATAAAATCTATAACATGTCGCAAGGCAGTTCCCAAAGACGGTACGTTTATATCGAGACAAAAATAAAGCAAAACTAAAACAAAGAGGGGACTGGTAAAAGCTGCATCAGGCATCCATTCTTCAAGGCATCAACTCGTCTTATTTGCAGACGTTCAGGTAAGCCATGCATATAAACAGACTTCATCATCGCAACCATTCCAAAGGAATGTACCAAAACAGGGTAAAGAATTTTTTACCAATAACGAAACGCTAAATACAAGAAAAAGAAGAAGAAGAAACGGTCGCTTACCTCGGAGCTTGGCAGCGGATTGCGGCGTGTTGGCCGAGAGCAAGCTCGCAGTGTGTTAGTAGGCCAACCACAAAGTACGAAATTCACAGCGAGTTAGCCGCTGAAGAACCCTAGGGACGAGAAACGGCCGCGGTTTGGGAGGGTGCCTACTATGTATTTAATAGTACTACAATGGCTGGCATCGCTGCCTTAGTCATGGCAGCAAGGATGCATGCTAGCGTGACAGCATCCAATAGCATTTCAACGGTGCAGCCTCTGACGTGAACCTGCATATGAAACTAAAACATGATGGCCACATCACTAACGGCTACAAAAACGATGTATGAAGGGCAAGAGAGCTTAATTCCGTCTAATCATGGGAGGTCATTAACTGACAAGGACTCCCCAGGGTTGTCTACTATAAAAATATATGTGTGTGTTTTGTCTGACATGCCGATACCAAGAAATCCATCCCGAAAAACGCCAGTCTCTTTTTAACCAATGCCAGAATGGTATGCATCCTCAAGAAACAGTGCAATGAAAGAATAACAAGAAATATCTTACGTCTGTTTCGCCTTTTCAATCACGCCAAGCTCACACCAGTCCTTGATGGGCTGCGAGAAACGATGGTTAGTAGAGGCATACAACGCGAGAGTCGGGTCAGAAGCAACTTACCAGGCAACTGAGATATTTGCACCAGCTGCATGTCTGGCCAACTTTGTAAAAGTTGTTGATCAGAACAATGAATACTACAATAATGGCAACAAGGGCACCGACTCGGACGAGCCACCACGCCCACCACAATGGCTTGCGGCCCTTGAAGAAGCCGATTGGGTTCTTAAAAAAGGACGGCGACACGGTCTCAGCTCCTTGGACTGCTGCATAGACAGTTCCGCTGTCGAGCCTCTTGCGAAGAGCGTTGGGGGAGTGTAGGACGCAGACACCAAGCGCCAAGCCCATCAAGAAGCCGCCGATATGCGAAAAGTTGTCCAGTCCAGGCAGAAGGCCCAAAACAAAGGCGATGACCATGTCCAAAATAATAAACATCAGGTCCTTGACGGCGCTCTTCCTCTCAGACCAGGAATAGAGCAGATCCAGAAGAGTAAGAGCAATGATGCCAAAGAGAGAGCCCGAGGCCCCAGTCGAAGCAATGCCCTCTGCAGCGTAGTTGCCGCCCATGACGAATCCAAATATGCCCGCGCTCATGTAGACGAGAAAGAAACGGACAGAGCCAATAGCCATTTCCATTTCCTTGCCAATCGTCCATTGAAGCAACAAGTTGAAGCCGATATGAATGAGGCCGGCGTGCATGAAGATGGGTATAATGAAGCGGTACCACTGGTTTGGCGCAGGAGACTGGTCCGCGTTACCGTCAAAGACGGGATCTGGTACTCCACCAAAGCCACAAAGTGTTGAAAGCGGGCAAATATCGTCATTGGACGTTGCGTTCGGGCACAGGAAGTAAATTGGATTCTCGGCCGTGGCTCCTTGTATAGCCTCGATATTATGCATGCAGGGGGCGTAGCGTGCGCCCATGTTGATGAGCACCTGTGTCGATGGTCCAATCATCGGGTTGAATTGTGGCTTGATCATGATGGGCGAGCCCGTCAAAAGTCCTATAGTGCCGTTAGAAAATCAGTGCACCGGGTCGATATGCCGCGCCAGAAGTGTGCGGGCCTTACCGTTCTTGACAATTTCACCAATGAAGACGGCAACTTGGGCCAAGGTGAAGATGTATACCACGAAAGGGATTCGCTTCTTGTCGGAGCCAAACATGCCCAGCTCGCCTATTCGAACCTTTCCGCGTCGTGATTTATGCGGCCTCGTAGGCTGGGCGCCGTTCGCATCGTAGATGTGGTCGTTTACGTCGTTGTCCTTGCCAGGGTGGTCCTGCATGGGGATATCTTCTGCCACATGGGGTCTCGAGTTGGCCGGAGACACGCCGCCGCTCTGATTATAGTAACCAGTGTAGCCAGTATTTCCGTAGTAGCCATGCTGTGAGACATCGCCGGTGGAACTAGCAGCAAGGTTCGTTCTCGAGCCCGCAGGGTACGCATTGTCGTCAAAGACGCTATCGAACGGCGACGCGCCGGGACGAGCAGGCGGGTTCGCGGGGGCTTCATAGGGTCCTCCTGACGAGTAGCCTTGGCCGTAACCCGGTTGTGATGTGTGATAGGATGGGGCGGGGGTCGATTGCGGCGAGGGGACGTATTGAGGATCGTAGTAAGGCTGTTGGGCATTGTTGGCGCCATAGGCGGAACTGCCTTGGTAGTAGCCGCCGGATGCCATGGCGTAACAGCAGTCCGACGCAACTAGGGATAAAGCGCGATGGTTCGATGATGCGCGGTCGGCGGAGCTGTAAGGAAAAAGATGGCGAGTTATATGGTGAAAACGTTGTGCGAGTAGAATGTAGGCCGAGGAAAGCTGGCGAGGTGCCTTGTTGAAATGGAGATGGTGCGATTCAGGAACCAGCGGAAGATGCTTGACCGTGGGCCTTGGTAGGGGCGGGAAGAAAGGTGTGCCTGACGTGGTGCGTCAGTGGGCCGGCGCTTGTGATTCGGCAGCAAGTAGTGGCGGGTGTTAAATTGCAGGGATGCGGCCGTTTCAGAGGGGCCAAAGGCGCTTGGGTCGAATATTTGGTTGGCGTAGTTGTACGAGTATTTTATGGTAAGTGAAGAGAAGGACAACAAAAAAGGCACAGTGAATCCATTCAGGATTGTTTTACGAGGTGGACTGGAGCTTTCATTACATCATCCCGTGACACCCTGTCCAGCACAGCTCAGCGGTGGGCATCGGCAGGGCACTCTTTATTTGGGCGCATGCCTGGCCTGGGCGGCTGAAATGCCCTTGGACCCCCGTGTTGGGTAAGTTTGCTCGCTGATCAGCGGCGAGCTCGTTGTACCGTTCAGAGCATGTGTGTACCTACAGTGCCACAATCCACAGAGCTGGCGGTGCAAGAGGTTCGAAAATAGCACTGGCCAGGCATATTCGAGAACATTATTCGCAGTAAGCTTCCATGATGGAGTACCTAATGTGCCGGAGTGCTGAGGCTTTGCAAAAGCCGCCGTGTTCCAAAAGTAGCAGCAACACGAACCACTGCGCCTCACACTCGCACGGCACATGAAGAAACCACCAACACTAAGGATCGGCAGCACAGCCACGTTTTTGCGCGCCTGTGGTCCAGAGTAGCCGCGACTTTGTTACGAGTAACTACGAGGCGCAAAGTAAATGGACCAATACACCGGGCCCTTTCTCCGCCAAGTAGAAACTGATGCGGGAGAAGGAAAAGAAAAAGAAGACAAACGGCATACGGAAAGCCGGTACTACCTCAGCCTATGTTTTGGGCAGACACCACATGCAGCATCATTGCAGCAGCCTGTTCAAACTGTCGTGTTCGTCTTTGAAAGATTTTAGCATTACATCGTGCGGCTGTCTGTAGCCTGTCCATGCTAGCTAGCACTCAACATGGTCAGAAGCAGCCTAGTCGTGGTGCTTATAATGTATAATACAAATGATATCTGTACACGGGGCTCTGCGGCCTTGCCAACTCCGTTGCTCATGAGCTCAGGCTCACGAGCATGAAGTTCCGCCCAGAACGGCCCATCCCTCCAGGCATACGCCTTCCTCCCGGTCTCGCATGGTTTTATTTCTTCGGAGGCTGCTTGGCATCGCTCGAGGTATTTTCGCCGTCCTTGCTGCCTGACGAACCCCAGTTCCCTCTCCAGACGTCCGCTATTTGCTCAAAGATGATGTCGCTCATGCCTTTGCCCTCCTGGAAGCTCTTTTGATGCTCCTCTGCCCTCTTCTGCTTCCAGTCCTCTCCCTCACCGCCCATCCATACGTCCTTTAGGACTTTCGACGCCGACTTGTTCTCGCCGGTCTGCTCGTCTTGTTGCTGCTGGCTCTTTTGCCTCAGGGCCGCCTCCTTTGCTCGCTGCTCTCGAATCAGCTGCTGTGTTCGCTGTGCGCCCTCGGGCAGGCTGGTGTCGAAGACCGAGCCGACTCGGCTGCCGAATCGCCCGTAAAGGGACTGGCCCGTGTATGCGTAGGCGAGCTGGTTGGTCGAGATGGAAAAGGCACCCGCGAGAACAAAGAACCGCAGGTCCATCTTGCGCGGCGGCAGCAGCATGACCAGCGGCGTCAAGACGGCACCGGCTATCGCGGCATTGTGGATGACGGGGTTGCGTGGTGGCAGCTCTGGCTTCTCCGCCTGCCTGGCCGCCTCCGTCTGCGGCTGTGCCATGACTGTCGGCTTGTTGAGCGCTGTGATATATGAGTGATCTGAACCGCAGGAAACCCCGGTGCGCTTTCGATGGTCCTGCCTCGAACAATTGGCGCAACACCTGTTTGGCTTGTGATGGATGCTTGGAGAAATTCGCTTCACCCATCATGACACGACCCTGGGCGAACTTTTTTGTGGGTCTCTGATCTGTTGGCCGGTTGCCGGCGCAAGCCTGGGTACCTAGCTCCTCTTCAGCACCACGATGTCTTATATAGGTGTCCCAAATACTCTGTTTGCTCATCCTTGAATGACTACAAAACGCCGAGCGGCGCGAGTATGGCGCATCAATTGGCCTATACCAAGAGCTGGATTCCCTTCATATTCGTTATCCGGGAGCGCTGCTGGTAGTTATAAAAGCGCCCAACCTCTGTCCCCGCCGTGGGCATGCCTAATAGGCTGACTGACTGCCTGGGCTATCCGACCGCAGCGGCTCAGGTAACCGTCTCATCAAGATAAAACTGGAAAATCATCTTCTTGTCTCCTTTTACACATTCGCAGCTTCACTATACCAAACAATTACGCGAAGGAATAGAAGCCAGAATGGAAACGGGGGTCTCTGAGACAATTAGATGCCCATCTCTTACCTATGACCACAGAGTACTCGAAGTCCTTGCTCATAGTAGAACTGGGCAGCGGGAATGGCCAGTTTCTGTATCCCTGTTTCACCCCGTCACCATTCTGCCCTGAGAACAAGTCGAACCAACGCCTCCCGCAGGGGATATGGATGGGGCAAGCCAAGATAGAAGACAGTGGTAGTGTAGCATACACTACTCCCGCTGCTTCAACTAGCTGCCAATTGCTCAAGCTTAGCATCCACACGCAACAAAGTTACCTGTCACATTTGCATCAAGTGCATACGAGACCAAAGCAGAGTGCAGAGTGCATACGTCGGTGCTCGAGCCTTATTGTTCAGAGCGTCGGAACGTCCACGCCCTGTCTCAATGACGCCTTGCCTTGCGACCGCAATGTTCCAGCCCGACCACAGCAATGCCCATTGATGATGGGCATGGCCGTCATGGACCCTTGCAAAACGGTACGGATGCGTCACATCGAGTTGCCAAATGAATGATCAACATAGAGAGCACCCATAAAGAAATTTGTTGTATTGAAGCGCAGCAAGATATCTATCCTAGCGATCGACCGTGTGATCCTCGCGGCATGAGATGATGGCACGCCACAATCGAAATTGGCATACCTTGTTGTGTCGACTCACTACGTAGGCAGCAACCCTGGGAATCCTGCCTTGTTCTAGCACCTGTCTGGGCGGGACGACTGGGGTTTTAGCGCCAGTGGCTGGTCCCAACAGTCTGTAACCTGTCCCATCAGGGCGCCACCGAGACAGTCGGCCAAGACAGAACCAAGATGTGTGTTCCAGAGCGGCAAGTCAACGGTAGCAATGGCATGTAGGCGGTAGAGAAGTTACCCTCCCCCTGATACATACTAACCCCAGAGCGTCAGATGGAGCAGCCTGGAGTCCTCTAGAACACTGGCTTTCTTCCTTCTTTGTTCCATACCGTTGCTGACGCTCGCATTGCCCCTGCGCATTTGAAGGGAACGTGGGGAATGGCGAGCCTCATTTCCAAGGAAAGTGGGCATCACAACATGTTAGACTGCACTACGGAGTTTTCGTACACCAACTTGCTGCCGCCTCTTCTCTGGTAGTCGCGTAATAGCAACGGGCAGTGACGAGGATGGAAACAATGACTTACTGAAATTACTTGGCAGGTAAGTTATCCATCTGGGCGCCAAACCTAAGATGGGTAGTAGCTCACAGGCCTCGTTACATAAATAGGTACGTAGTATCACAAATTGGCGGCTGAGCCTCAACGCGCCAAAAGGCACTAATAAAGACGTAATAAATCGGCCGTCTCTGCCGCCCCATAGTCCGCACCACGCTAGATATGCGCAGCAAAGTACCGTGCGGGATGGGGATTTGATCTGGCAGCAATGCGACGCTAAGGCTGGAGCTTTTTCCGGTGAGTGCGGAACTGAGCCATCATCTCGGTACGCCGGCTTCTGATTGTCCTCATACTTCCACCAGGGCAGCTTGCAGTTGAATCCGATAAAGAAACCCCATACATTTGCCTCATGACATTAATGGCCTCAGTTCACACCCCTGTGCGACTCCGTAATGGTCGCTACATGCTGACTAGCCGTGCCGTTAGCTGTTCCTGTCAGCGTTAGGGCAACACACATCGCCGCCGATCCGAATTGCGTCTATCCTCGGCATTCTCAAGTGAAAACACAAACACCAATATCGCGACGACCGCCTACTGCTATGCGCCATACCTGAATGATTCAGTCATGTCGTCGCAAACCACCGAGCCCGGGCAGGACGCTGGCCACCCGAGTTCCTCGGTCTCGCTCTCATCATCTAGCAAGGACGGGCACACTGCAGGCCCGGACCAACGGGCAAAGCGTGGGCGCAGAAGCAACCCCAAAGTCAAGACTGGATGTGCCAACTGCAAGTGCGAAACTCTCCTCAATTCTCTCGCTATTTTTTATCGTTGTGCTTCAGACTAACCTCGCACATCTTCCGATGATAGGCAGCGCCGAATTAAATGCGATGAACAGCGCCCAGCTTGCACGCAATGCGTGCGCAGCGGCAAGGCGTGTACTGGTTATCCGCCGCCAAGCCGCAACGCCCAAGCATCCATGGAGATTCGTATTGCCCCCAAGCCTCTGGTTGCCATGAAGCCTGCTGCTGTAACCACGGCATCTTCAGTTTCGGGTGCGCCAACTCCCGCTCCCGGTACAGGAGGCAGCATGCTCCGAAAAGAGATTGTTCTACCACCTAGACGGCAGAACAGGAAACGCCGCCTTCAAGCAGCACTTACAGCTGCCGCTGGCGCCAACAGCGTCGTTCTTAGTGACAAGCGCAGTTCCAGCTTAGCCGCAGTCACAAGCCCTCTTACTATATATCAGCCATCGAGCGGCCTTCCGCTGCGGCAATCGGAAGGCATGTATTTCCATCTATTCCGGATGCATACCGCCTCGCAGCTCTCTGGATACTTCAACTCGAATTTCTGGACGCAGCGTGTTCTACAGCAATGCCATTCAGAGGCTGCAATACGGCACGCAGTCGTTGCTCTCGGAGCTCTATACAAGACCCTTGACGAATCTTTTGAGCCAGCATCTTCGCATGCACTTGCTACACAGAACCGCTACGACTCCATTATGCATCATTGGCAAGTAGCTATCAAGCAGTACTCGGATGCTTGCAATGCCATGCTATCTGTGAATGGTGACCACGCCCAAGGCAATCGAACCCGCCTAATGGCCACTATCTTATTGGCATGCTTTGACTCTTTTATCGGAGACCACAAGCAGGCTATTTTTCAGATTCAGACGGGTCTCGGACTACTAGAGCAGTTTCGATCCCAACCGTCTGCTAGAGGCTATTCCTCGTCACCTTCCGTCTCTGCCTCTCCCTCTGATGAACAAGTCCCAGATGACCTGATTGTTCTCTTCAACCGCCTTGCGATACAGGCCAAGTCTTATGACATGGCCTTTCACTTTCCGCAGCCGTACGTCATTCGGTTGACAACTCCGAATGGAGCCATTCGCGGCGAGTCTCCATCCTCCGACAGAAGCTCGCCTGCCCCAAACGATAGCCCGTTCGCCAGTGGGCCATTCGACAACTTGTTTGAGGCGCGTTTGGCGGCAGACAGACTGTGCAAGGCTCTGCTTGTTTTCATTGAGAAACTACAAACCGCTAAATCAGACCCGAGCAATGTTCTTCCCGCCTCTTGGAAGCAATATGGCATGGGGTTGAAAGAGCGTATAGACGCCTGGCTCGAGGCGTTTGAACCCATTTTTCTGTCGCGCCAGGACCCTGGCATTTCACATATCGAATCGCTGGGCATTTCCGCGCTCAAAATGTTCATGATTAACACAAACATAATATTCCTCATGATGTTTTGCGACAACGAAGTCCAGTTTGACTCGTTCACACCACATTTTAAAACAATTGTCGCCTTGGGCTGGGAGGTAGTCGGGACCGACCAGCGCAGAGCCGAAGCCAAGCGACAGGAAGGCAACATTGGCGGGATGCACGAGCATCATGACACCAACAAGAACACCATTGCGCCTGAGCCAAACCAATTTCGCCCGCATGTTAAGCCGAGCTTCTCTGCGGATCTTGGTATCGTCCCTCCACTCTTTGTCGTCGCAACCAAATGCCGGGACCCGTGGCTACGAAGGCAGGCGATTCAGTTGCTTAAGAGCAGCGCCCGACGAGAGGGCATGTGGGACAGTGAACTGGCTGCCAATATTGGCACATGGGTCATGAACGTCGAGGAGTTTGACCCTAAACGCCCAGACGCCGTCTTGCCTTCACCGCCATCGCCCAATAGCGTGTACTCGGAATCGACGGGCACGCCTCTGCATAGCATTATCCCCGAGGAACGTCGTGTCATGGTCAAAACTGTAGACTTTGACTTGCGAGCGCGCACAGCAGACATGACTGTTGGTACCAGGGCTCTCTATAATGGCTCTCAGGATGTGCGCTTCAGGCAAACGCAAATATCGTGGTGATACATTTCCTATTCTCTTTGCTTGTGGTTCTAGCCATACGTTGCATACTGCGGAGTTATTTGCTTTATATACCCATGGGATGGACTCAAGTACACGGACACTTTCTCATTACCAAATATTTGCGTGTTATACATGCCGGCTAATGTACAGTAGCATATAATTATAGTCAAATAAGCACCCAAAATATTTATATATTTATATCTACATATAGTAAGCTGCGGGCTACCTTTGTCTGGCGCCTTACAGTGGCGGCAAGTCTTCTCGGCAGATCGGGCATTGCAGTCGAAACTTCATCCAGCTCTCTAAACACGCCGTATGAAAGATGTGGCGACACGGCGTGACCATGTACATGCGTCGCGCAAACACACTCGCCACGCCCATCTCCTCGTCGCCGCCGGACCCTATAACGGGCACCTCGAGTACCTCCTGGCAAATCGAGCAATCAATGGCATGGAGAGAGTTCTTGGCGGCAGCCTTCTCGCTCGCCGTGCCACTCCCCCTGCTGTTTCGCCTGCGTGCCTGCTGCTGCTCGGACAACTCAGAGACAGCGACGAGGCCAATGGGGAGGCCGCCCGCTTCAACGTTATCCTCACGCAGCACCGGGTGGTAGTCCCAGGCTTCTGGGGTCCAGGCCACGGGTACCGCGAAGCGAGGACCTACCGCATCCTGAGCGCCAAGGATAAACACCTGCAGCCAAAGCCAGCCGCAAAGACAGGCAAATGCGAAACGATCAGGCTGTGCAAAGAGGAAGTTATCCACCTTGACCCAAAAGTAGGCAATCGGCATAAGTCGCAAAAGGGACTGCCCGATAACAAACTGCCAGGTCAGCGCCCGGCGGCAGTTGCGCATTACATTGCGGTAGATTTGTGGTGTCCAGAGCGACAGGTAGACAAACGCGCACAAGTTAAGGTAGAACGCACGCGCCGCCGGGTACCATGTCGACGAAGAGAGAGTGATGAAGCTGATGCACAGGCTGCTCAGTATGAACCGCCCAATTATAGCCTGGAAGCTTTGTCGAGCCGTTGGCTGAGGAGCCGTTGCCACGTTGGCGCGCGGAAGGCCAGGCACAGCTGCTGCGCCATCTGCAATTTCTGCGTCGACGTCTCCGTCCAGCGGAACAATGACTGGCGGCGACGGAGCCTGGCCAACACGCGCAGACGCTGTTACCGGCGCTGGAAGAATGGAGCCGGTATTTATCTGCGCTAGTGGTGGTTGTTGTGCCAAAGCAGGCGTGTTTGCGCCTTGTGATGATGTTTCTGCTTCTGCACGCCGGTTCTCGGGAAACTGAACCTCGTAAACTTTGGCCAGGAAGCTACCTCCTATAGTCATAGAGAGGAAAGCGGCAAACATGAGGGCCAGAGTCGGTAAGAAAGTTGCGCCGGCGTTTGATACCCACGTCGCCGATGCCGTAAATGTCATGCCGTCCACCATGACCATGAACGTAATGGTCCAGAAACTCACTCTTCCCATTGTGGACGGTGTAAAAGTCTCCTTCATTTGGTTTTTCAATAAATATACCTGAACAAAGACAACGCAGGCAAACACGAGTAGCCATGTCTTTACCCGATGGGTTTGCACTTCAGCCTTAATGCCCGTCAGATGCTGCGCTTCACTCGGCGGAAAATTCGGTGCGCCTTTTGTTTCCAAAAAGAAGGCACAGTCAGGGGAGTATACGACTGCCGACATTTGCAGCTTCGGGATTCGGCCCACTGGAGCACCGCGTGGTGTTTCCAGCTCTGCTTCAATGGCTTCGATGATTGATTCCATATCCAATTCATCCGGATTCCGACTTCCCAGGCTAATGCTCTGCCTATCAGGAGGATACACTTGCGCATACAATATGTATTCGCATTGCGGTGCTGGGCTGGGTAGGAATTGAGGGTTGTTTTCGACGTCAGAACTCCAAGGCACACTTTGTTCCATGTAAATATTCTTTTCCTTGTGTTCCAACACGGCGCCGAGCCTTTCTGATAGAAAGTTCTTGCTCGAATGGAAATAGTCCGCACTCGGTGTCAGGTGCGGTAGGCCGAAAATGCCATCAAACTTCTCGCTTGTTGTAGTCATCAAGATGACGCCTTGTCGTGGCCAGTGCACGCCCCAGAGCCTCATATCCCACGTGTGGCCAGATCCAGTTGTGTCTTCGAGACTCAAAGATCCTTTTATATTGCGGATCTGTCCACCAGAGAGCGGCGCCTGCTCTACAGGGAGCTGCTTGTACGACGTAATCGTTCTGTTTCCCTCCAACCGCAAGTGCATATGTCCACTTTTGCCTGTGATGTTGCGAGCCCATTCAACCTTGTCGCCGATCCAGTCCATTGAAGGCACGCTGTTCGAAAGATTATAACTCTCATGCGTCCTCTTCACAGACGCAGGCTGATAGACCCAATCCCCCCTCAATGTGCCCGAGGCATTCCTCCACATGTGCTCGCCTTCTGCGAGATCCCATAGCTGCCGTCCGCGGACGGGCGGCACAGCATGGCGGCTGAGCTCTAGTCCTCTCGCTCGAAATCGTTCGAAATCTTCCCATGCAAAGCCATCCACCTCTCGAAAACCAGTCAGGTTGATGTATTTCGACGGCGTTGTTCCGTCCTCTGTTGCCGTCGGCCGAAAGTCGTTCCAGGCCGTCGTGTTTAGTACTCCGAGCGCATCGTTGAACTTTCTCAGGCGTATCGCTATCAGGTCTGATATAAGCGGTCCGGTCTGCCCAACTATTTCTCCCGCAGGCATAAGCAGCCATATCAAGAGCAGGACAACGGCGAAGCTCGCCCCGGTCTGTTGCCGAGGTGGCATGGTCGGCTGAGCCTGTTGTCAGCGACGCAGGCTATGACACTGGCATTTCTTTGTGCTGTATCGTTCTCGTCGGGCAGTCTAGCGGCAGCTTAAGACCGAAAGACAATAATTCGTTGTGGACAAAGTATTTTGTATTGCTGCCAATGCGAGCAGCCGCTTGCAGCTGATGACGACAGGTGCGACAGCGAGCGCGCCAAACGACACAAAGCTACTGTGGGCCCGCCACCAACCCTTGCGACCGGATGTGGCTCCTGCGTAACCTGGCATGCGACCTTGCTCAACGACGACGTTTCGTTAAACCTCCATAAACTATATTCTGTGGCAACCCTCTGGTCGCACACCTTCAGCATTTGCAATGTCATCCAACAACCGCGACTCCAATACCCCAGCCCAAAGCAATGTATGTGCGCTCGCAATTCCCCATGCTGTCCCGCTGTCCCCCGTCAGCGCGTCTCGACACACGGCATCCTGCTGACATTTGAGGGCTCCAGACGTCGGAAGATGCTAGAACAGATTTCAACGTCGCCGTTGAGGAACTATTAAACACGATACAAAACAAATTCGCCGGAGTCTCATCAGAAATATTCGCCAAATGTAGGTCGGAGACCTCAACTTCGCATCTTGCCAAGCTAACAAATAACAGTGGATGACATGTCACAGAGGCTGGATAAGTTAGAAGCTGAGCTCAAGGAGAGTAACAAAAAGGACAGCACCACTCCACCAAAGTCACAATAAAAAAGATGGGTTACCAGAATCTGACGATGTAATTATTCCTGCTGTATCATCTATCGCAATAGAAACAATGGAGCCAAACGGCCTCGTCTGCTTTTCAACTTTGAAGGATACCGCCTTTCCTATGCCAATACAACTCTTGCAATTGAGTAATGTTATACATGCATTTTGGGCCACAGCTCCCGTTGTCTAGAAATCGCCGAAACTACTCTACAGCTCATCCTTCACTTCCTCAACCTTCTCGGTCGCCTTCTCAGCAAACTTCTTAAGAACGTTGACCTTGGTCTGGATCTCATCGCGCTTGCTAGGAGCCAGGCCGCCCTTGGACAGGATGCCATCGAGCCTGGCAAGTTCCTTGGCGACATAGTTGTCATTCTTGCTAAGCTTGTCGAAAACGCGGACGTAGTACTCGGCGTACTTGGTTTGAACGGTATCCTTAATACTCTCAGCCTGCTTTGAAACCTCAGCGGCGACATCGGCGAGCGCGTCACCGCCGGTCAGTCTCTTGACGATCGTGTCGAGGGCGGCGATGGTACCGGCAGTAGCATCAAGGCCACCGCCAGGAACACGGTGGGTGCCAGCCTTCTCATTGATCCAGGAGACGATCGAATCCTGGCTTCGGCCACCAGTGTACTCGACAGGCTCCTTGCTACCAGCAGGGAAGTATTTGATCGTGGGATACGAGGTAACACCCTGTTCTTGGGTAATGGCCTTGCTGTTAGGTGCCTCGGCATCAACCTTGGCAATGACGACGTTCTTCTCGCTGCTGAAGTCGGAGGCAACCGTCTCCCAAACAGGGGCGAGCTTCTTGCAGTCTGGAAAGAAGTAAGTAAGATGAATGTCCGGGGAGGGTATGATCAGTCCTTACGTCCGCACCAAGGTGCAGTGAAAGCAACCAGAATGTTCTGGTCGCCGCCAATAGTCTCCTTGAATGTCTTGTCCGTGAGCTCAACAACCTCACTAGGCAGCTCCAACTTCTTCTTAGGCTTAACGCCAGTCTTGTCGATAATGAAGTCGGTCAGACTGTCAATGTCGCGGCCAGAGTTGTACTCGACGGCCTTGTCGCTCTTTCCATCGAAGAACTTGAGCGTAGGGAAGCCCTTGATGCCGAATCGCTTTCCCAAGTCACGCTGCGCATCAGCATCGACCTTGGCGATCTGCACCTTGTCCTTTGCGTGTTCAAAGACGGAAGCCAGGTCTTCGTAGATGGGGGCAAGGGTCTTGCAGTGACCGCACCACGGAGCGAAGAACTCAACCAGGGTCGGCTTTCCAGATTTGAGAACAACATCGTCAAAGTTGGACGGAATTAGGTCGATGACAGCAGACTTGGCTGCCGCGGTGGCAGTCAGAGCCGCGAGGGCGAAGGTCTTCAGCGAGACCATAATGAAGATGCGTGATACTAAGCAGGGGAAAAGGACCAATGTTAGAATCTCAATAAACAATCAGGGATAGTAAAGGGGTGGTCAAAGTATGACGCGTTGGGACTGAAGAACAAGTGAAAGCTACCAACCTGACAAATTACACGTACGTTGGGTCCGTTGATGTAATGCGGGCTACAAGAGCTGTCCTTACAGGGACAGTCGCACCCCATTTGGAGCAACCCCACTGGAGCTATCGCTGATAGAGCCAGCTGGCGTCAACGGCCCACACGTGACGATAAGATAGCGACTTCAAATCACGTGCGGGCACGGATGGCAGTGGGCCTCCAAAGTGGGCTGGGGTTCCCAACCCTCCAATCGGTTGCCAGATTGGCTGGAGGGAAATTCACACAAAATTTACGCCCACTCGAATCCAGGTGAAATCTCCTTCCCACTCAGCATCCGTGATCTCGCCAACACAACCGCAATCATGTCTCACGAAAGCGTCTGGAACTCGCGCCCCAAGACCTACGGCAAGGGCTCTCGCAGCTGGTACGAATCCGAATATTCCATTTTGAACGATTTGCGCTCCAACCAAAATCTGGATACGGAGAAGGCGAAATCATCGAAGACGACATCCGACCGACGATTGCTAACATTTTTCTTCTCTACAGCCGCGTCTGCAAGCACACTGCCGGTCTCATCCGCAAGTACGACCTCAACCTTTGCCGTCAGTGCTTCCGTGAGAAGTCCAAGGACATTGGCTTCAACAAGGTATGCAATATCCAAATTCGATTCGAGCCGACCCAAATCGCGAGCGAGCTTCCCCTGCCCTCAATACATCGGTTTGCACACAGCGAGGGATACAGAAACGCTAACCTACTATTTTCTTCCCGTGCAGTACCGATAAATTATTTCTTTGATGCATTGAAGGCCGGATGTCGAAAATCATGGGGACGAGGGGATAGGGGAAGTGGTTGGGACGCGGTGCCACGATGAAAAGGACTGTATTCTCAACAGTGATGGCGTCGCATAACTCGAAGGGCGGCAGCTTGGAACTGGAGTTTTATGGCTTGCTTTGGTTTTGAGGAAGATCGTGCGTCTGACGAACATCCTCCGAGGATAGACGAAAACCATTACAAATGGAACCACCTACATTCATGATCGCTCGCCCCAAACTCGACATGTGACATGTGGTTATTGTGCTGCGCGGTTGTTTTTCTCCCACAGAGAGCTGTCACGGCAAAACATTATCAGCCTTTCCGTCTCTGTATTCGAGTTGCTGGCGTATGTCCCTCCCTACGGGAACATCTATGACCCAATGTATCCGCGCATGCTATGTGTAAAAGGCTGCGAAGACAGTAGAATACACGCGTAGAAGTGTGTCATCGTATGGTTCTGATAGAGAAGTTTTTTATTTTGCAAGGCATTCTTCGTTTTACATTTGTCTATCGCTACTCCATCCATCCATCTAAAGTACAAAGTTCAAGACAGCGAGAAAGAAACAGAGTGGAGATCCTCAAGAAACAGTCTTGGGAATATACAAGAGCCAAAACGACTCGCAACAATGTGGTTACTATTTCTTGCGTAGTCAAACATGTGGGGAGAGAGAGACCTTGATGGGGTATCTCATTTCCACCTCCTCCTAGGCTGGTTTTCTTTCTGCATAGCTAGTTCTTTTCGATTATTTCATGATGCGGGTAACGAGACCGGTGGCAACGGTCCTACCACCCTCACGAATGTTGAAGCGCTGGCCGACCTCAATAGCGTTGGCGTGCTGCATCGTGCAGACCATCTCAACGTTGTCACCGGGCATGACCATCTTGGAGCTAGCGTCCTCGGTGCCCTCAGGGAAGGAAAGATCGATGGACTCGTCGGAGGTGCGGAGGAAGAGCTGAGGGCGGTAGTGCTCGTGGAATCCGGTGTGGCGGCCACCCTCTTCCTTGGTGAGAACGTAGAGAGAAGCGAGGAACTGAGTGTGGGACTTGACGCTGCCAGGCTTGCAAACAACCATACCACGGCGGACATCCTCACGGCGGACACCACGGATGAGAAGGCCGGAGTTGTCACCAGCCTGGGACTGCTCACAGGACTTCTTGAAGGTTTCGATGTCGGTGACCTTGCTCTTGATAGGCTCAACACCCTTGCCGACAAGCTCGATCTCCTCGTCGCGCTTCAGCGTACCACGCTCAACACGGCCAGAGACGACGGTACCACGGCCAGAAATAGAGAAGACGTCCTCAACGGACATGAGGAAGGGCTTGTCGAGGTCACGCGCGGGGGTAGGGATCCATTCGTCAACAGCCTGGAGGAGTTCATCGATCTTGTTGGCACCAATCTCGGGGCGCTGGTTGTTCATGGCCATAAGAGCGGAGCCCATGACGACGGGGGTGTCGTCGCCCTCGAAACCGTAGGTGCTGAGGAGCTCGCGCATCTCCATTTCGACAAGCTCCAACATTTCAGGGTCATCAATGGCGTCGACCTTGTTGACGAAGACAACAATTCGCTGGACACCAACCTGGCGGGCAAGGAGCAAGTGCTCACGGGTCTGGGGCATCTGACCGTCTGAGGCGGCAACGACAATGATGGCACCGTCCATGTTTGCGGCACCAGTAATCATGTTCTTGATGTAATCGGCGTGACCAGGGCAATCGACGTGGGAGTAGTGGCGGTTCTCGGTAGAGTACTCGATGTGGGCGGTAGAGATGGTGATACCACGCTTGCGCTCTTCGGGTGCCTTGTCAATAGCACCGTACTCGAGGTAGTTGGCCATGCCCTTCTCAGCCTGTCGTTTCGTGATGGCAGCGGAGAGAGTGGTCTATAACGGGTGGCGTGTTAGGTTATACGCGAGAAAGCATCGTGTCAGTTCGATTGTAAGCATACCTTGCCATGATCAACGTGGCCAATTGTACCTGTAAGACGTAATTAGCAGCCAGCCCTCTTTTCGCAAGCAAATGAGGCTTCCTTACCAATGTTCACATGGGGCTTGTTACGCTCGAAGACGGCATAGGTGCGGTAGATGTTGAGAACACCGGCGGCATTTTGGGTCTTGAAGGCAGAGCGCAGGGGGTTTGCGCTGCTGCTTGACAGGCCCTGTCGCGCCGTTCTCAGGAACGGCGCAATTGACCGAAAAGCAGTCGACATTGTGAATCAGAATATTATTACAAAGAAAAATAAGAAGAAAACGCAAAAAGGCGGGTGCGGTAAAGCGCTGTTGGCGAAAGTCGAAAAAGCTTCCGTCGTCAAGATGCGCTTTCGAAATTTTTGAGCTCCCCAGACACGGCCAGACTCCAGCACAAGGGGTGTTGCCAGCAACGAAGCTCCACTTGTGAACACAGCCATCACGTGAGGAGGCATGCAAGCACTTTTATGCTCGTGTTCGACGACGCATGCTTCGCCTGCTATTCATACAGACAATAGTATAAAAGTGAAACATAGTAGCCATGTGAAATTGAACAATTTAGGAGCGTGTAGCGTGTTTTGTGTCTGATTTTGTGCTCCGAAGCAGAAAATGATGTGTACGGCTTCGCGTGCTGTCACGAGTGTCGTCGGCCGTGCCCGAATGATAGGTACTACTTGCTACATACTACACAAGGTACCGTGTTAATAGTGGTGGTGCTTTTTCTTCTTGAAAAAACATATGATGGATTCATGTGGGAAATTATGAAGTACTCCCGTTTTATATCTCATAAATCAGGAAGTGAAGCTGACAGAGCAAAAGGGGCCCTTTCTTGGATCTGTAAGCTCGCAATCGTCAAAACATGAGTCTGATGAGCGACTCAGGATCCTGGCCGCACCATTTGAAAGACTGTATGAAATGGTTAGAATCTTATTGGCCGTCTACCTATCCAGTAAGGTCTTATGGAGCACTGGTCGGCAGTCCCGGAATAACGCCCATGGGTTCTTCGGATAAGACGAAAGGAGGTGGAAATCTGTGTACCTTGGCTTGCATATCAAAGGGGTTAAATAAAGAAAAAAGTAACTTTTGGCGTGAACCTCTTATTTCGACAGTTCGAAAGAATGATCATGCTTGGTTCTTGTGTAATTCGTGGTTAAACTGGCAGTCTCCAAGCTTCATCACCCACCTCGTTCGGGCTTAGCGCTCCGCAAGAGTCCCTGGAACGCCACTGAACAAATAATACCGCTCCGGGGGTCCACGTCTCGACAAATTTGTCTAAAAAGTTCGCCGGAGCTGCTTTTCCTTCATCCCAGCATCCCGCACGCGTCTTGGACACCAAAATTTAGCTATTATTACGCGCATTTCACTGCATATACCAATCCTGCAGCAACCGGCATCATGGATTCTCAAGCCCAGCAAAACAATGGCGATGCACCGGAGCTCAACCTGTTCGGCGCCATGGCCGCCAAGGTCCTGGAGTACGGCAACAACGCCTCATCCAACGTCCAGGATGCCTTTTCAAGAATGACCATCCACTCCTGGCTTCGCCTCACCGTCATTGTCTGTGGCTATATGCTTCTGCGACCCTACGCCATGAAGTGGGCGGCCAAGGGAGCTGTGCAAAAAATGGAGGACGAAGACGCCAAGGAGAAGGAGCAAAAGGCTGACATCACCCCCAACGACCTGCGTGGCGTCAAGGACCAGCTTTATGAGCAAGAGGGTGATGATGATGATGACGGCGATGACGGCGATGCCACCGGTGCCAATTGGGGCAAGAAGGCCAGAGTTCGCCAGAGGACAATGATCAAGCAGCTTCTCGAGGCTGAGGAGCGTCGTCGCCTGGAAGAGGAAGAGGATAAGGATATCCAGGAGTTCCTGGAGGACTAGGTCATGTTTCTTCATGGGTGTGATCGGGGCATTTTCTGGCTGGCGTTTATTTTTATCTTTATTTTCCTTGTACCAATAGAGTATACCCTGTATCGGCTAATGTAACCCAATTGTTCTCTCTGGTTACCTATCTTTGGTCGCTTCGGCATCCGACACGTATCGCTAACCGCCGCCAACTCACGGGCGGCTGGACTGCTGGCGTATAAAGTCTGACAACGCCGCCGTTCACCATAAACATGACGCATTATATCCCATACTGGCCAAAGAGATTGCTTTATAGAACCGCCCTGCCTCAATATGTGGCCGGCGTTTCGCAAATGCGTTGCGCAGAGCAAGTCTCGCGAATGCTACAGGGTAAGGGTAGCGCTCCATAAGCACCGCACGCGCGCGGTCGCGACCAATGAACAGGGATTCGAAAAGCGTTAAGGCTGTGCGCGTTGACAAGCGTGGCGTGGCGGGGCCGCTGAGGGGTTCTCCCCTAGTGCCCGCTCCATGCTGACGATGTCATCCCGCCTCTCACTGCGCCGCAGCTCTTTTGCCAATTCTACTAAAGCCTGTCTGTTTCCACGCTAGAACCCTTTGTCTGCAGCTAGCCCGGGCTTCGCGCCGCTGAAACCTCGTCACCGCACTTGACCTTCTTTCATCGCTACATTATCACTGTTTACCTCGGACCCTGCTGCAGCTTGTCACCGCTAGTTCGGCGGGACGCATCTGAACCTTCCTACCCAACTAGCACCAGCGGTGGTGACGGCCACACAACGGTCAACACTCACCACAAATTGGAAGTGGCACGCGAGCTTTGAATTTTGAGGTTACTCTAGACCGCTCGCAATCAGGTCGTAGGATCATGCCCTCAATATCGACTTGCAAGTAACAGGTCAAAATGGGAGACCCAGTGGACATACATAATCTCCTCCAGACGGGTTACTTCGCCACGTCACGTCACAAGAAAAAGGAGAGGTTTGTCAGAAAGCCTTCCCTCAAATGCCTTGGAAATGCTGACCGCAACTAGCGATACGCCGGAGCAGTCAAACGCTCTGCAGCCTGAAAGCAACGCACTCGAGGTGTATGCTCCTCCACGTCCAACCAAACCGCCCCCGCCACCGACAGTTGAAGAAGAAGACGTGGTTCTGAAAAAGGAACATGGAACTTTCAAGTCCGCAGTGGCCGAAGAGGAGCCAAACTCCAGGGGCGATGTAGAACAGAACCCCGTCATTATGGAGGTACACGAGTTCAACCCGGAGAGACGCTTCGTCATTCTCAACGAGGACCCTAAAGAGGACCCTAAAGACAAGGGCAGTTCAAGTGGCGAACAGACAAGAGATGCCAATGATGACGCTGCGGCTTCAAACCCACAAACTGCAGAGGATACAGCACGAACCCCAGAAAGGCGAGAAAAACCGGAACCGCGGGAAGAGGCCCCCAGACGACATAGACGAACCCCAAGTGAAGGTATATATGTTCCGAGCATAAGCCGGCGCAGGAGCAGACAAGACCTCCCAGTCATAGATACAGCTTACGATGATAACCGTTCGCCACAACACCACCGCAGCAAGTCTGCTGCTACAGGAACGCGGCCTGATTATTTCTCCTCGCGGCAGTCGCGGCAGTTCGGGGAACAGATGCTTTCGCCTGACGTAATTGTACAGGGCGGTGGACGAAGAGAGCAAAGGTATTACGGATACACTGACGCGCCCCGGAGAGACCATCCGTCACGAGACCGATACCGAGAAGGCAAAAATAGGAGCCCACCAGAGTCGGCAGGCAGGTCAGCCAACTCGAGCTTTGAGTCCAGGTCGGGAAGACGACCTATTTCTAGCGACAGAGAAAGCGACCGCAGAAACCGAGACTATTACCCTGCAGGGTCATATTATGACGACAAGTCTTTCAGTCAATATGGGCGTTCAGGAAATAGCTCCTCAAAGTCGTCTGCCAAGGCCTCTCGTGACCATAGTCGTTCAAATGATGAATACTCGAAAAGCCCTCGAATGCCGTCAAATATGAGGAAGCCACTCGTAACTAAAGGCGATTCAAACAGCACTCCGGCGAAGACTACAGCGTCAGATGAGGATGTGACTAAGCGACTGCCTTTACGAACCCAGACGACACCTCTCCCTGCGGTCAAAGCTGCCGATACTGCCAAGGCTGCAGCGGATGGGTTTAGGGCGCCAAAGCCCGCGATGACATTTTCAGTTGACGGGAAAGAGGAAAGGGCAACGAAAAATCCTCTTCCTTATCCGGAAGAAGATGTTTTCTATATTGATCCCATTGATATGCCCGAAGCAAAACGACGACCCCAGGAGCCGAAAACGGCGGAATCCAAGCCGGAGGCAAGAAATATGCGCGACATACCGCCTGTGGTTGTGGCCGACATGAAGAGTAATGCCGGCTTAGACTTGGCCGATACGTCATCGGCTACCGCCGAATCTAAAACAGCACCTGAGCCAAAGCCCTGGAAACCGCCATCATTTGACCCAGACAGAGATGGAACCCGACTTGAGCGTCCTGTTGGGGCATTCCGAAGGTACTCTGAGAGTAGGGACGAGGCCGGAGCTCAAAAGTTGCCAGAATGTACACGCATAAGACCAGTCGCGGGCAAGACGGACTGGCTAACGTTGCCGCGTACCGACTTCAATATGTGCCCGGGGTGCTACGATGCCCTGTTCTCGAAGTCGGAATATCGAACAGAGTTTCAACCAGTCTTGAGACCGACAGTCGACGCTATATCGTGCGATTTTGGTTCGTCGCCGTGGTACCGGATAGCTTGGCTGCTCATGGTCAAGAACAGAGATGAAGATTTAAGACTGTTCCGTCACATTGCTTCCATTGGAAACGCATCACGAAGCCTTCGTTGTCCAGGAGAGCGAAAGACTACAAGAGAATGGTACACTGTTTGGGATCCGTACACTAGACGGCCAGTCCCCGACTTTACCGTTTGTTATCAGTGCGCAAAAACCGTCGAGGCCCTGCTTCCCAGCCTGTCAGGCGTATTTGTGCCACTGGATCCGAAAGCAGAGCCAGCAAGAAGCATTTGCGCGCTACACTTTACCCCGGATAGAAAGGCATTCGTTCTGTACTTTGACTCTTTTGAAACCGTGGCTGAAAAGGCCGCGAAGACAAAGAAGAGCCCAGACATGGCAACTCTAGCGCAAAACCTCGAGAGACTGAGCACTCATAATGAATGCCGCGAGGATAGACCCATCACAGATGGCTATTGGCACTTTATGCAGTATATCCCCGACTTTACTGTTTGCGGCGACTGCTTCGAGGATGTTGTCCGACCTAGACTCGGAGAGGAATGCGTCATTGCCAGGAACTTTTATATGAAGCCACAGAGAGTGCCTCGTGCCGCCTGCCAACTGTACTCGTCGAGGATGAGAGACGTCTTCAAAAGGGCTTGCCGCCGGAATGACCCAAAGTATTTGGAAGCAAAGGTCAGAGAGCGCAGGACAATTGAGACGAGCATCAAGGCCAAGTTGGCCAAGCTGGATAGGGAAGGACAGAAAGATGCATGGGCCGACAAGCAGATAGATGGTTTGATTGAGGAGTGGAAACAATGGGAATGAGGCGTGTCATGCATATGGAGAGGATTGTTCCGTTTACGTGGGATCCATATGTATCAAACCATGCTGATATTGGAGAATAACATGATCAATTGATGGGACCATACTTGCTGATGGTGAATTTTGTGATATGAGTCTGCAGCGTCATTCATCAATGTCGTGCCTGACCATTTGGTCGATTGCCGGATTTACACCAGCCTGTCTGTCCAGTGCCGAAATAGGTACGGAGGACTCTAGAACGAGAGGTCGGTCGGCACAATGGGCGTTTGCTGTTCTGGCCCCGCTTTTTCTTTTTGTCCTCAAATTGACCGCTCGCTCCCAAGTCTCAAGGATCTGAGTCACGTGGATGATCCCCACAACTCGCCTAAGTTGGAACAACCCCCACCACCTTAGGGTCTCCGCCCACCAAATTGCCAGGCTGGTGGGCAAAAATTCAATGTGAAATTTCTCGTGCGGGCCTTCAATTGCGAATTTCCATCTCCATCACCCAAACACCAAGCCGTCCAACGACCGAGGTATGCAGAACCGATCCTGAGCCCCGACAAGCAGCGAGATTACTTCCTTTCATCAATTCCTGCGAACTCGACGAGAAAAAAAAAGAACTTGCCAATATTAACCCTTGTTTTCTGTGTCTGCAGGTCCTAGTCCCCCAACCTTCGCAATGGCTTCGCGACCTACCGTTTCGATCATCGGCAAAGATGGTGCTCCCACGGGAGCTACCCACACCATTCCTGCCGTCTTCTCGAGCCCTATCCGCCCGGATATCGTCCAGCACGTCCACACCGGAATGGCCAAGAACAAGCGCCAGCCTTACTCCGTGAGCGAGAAGGCCGGTCACCAGACCTCTGCTGAGTCTTGGGGAACTGGTTAGTTTGCTCCGGACTCCTGTGCAAATACACCAAAGCGATTTGGTTCGAAAGAGACTCGGTGTGCCGTTCCATTGAAACAAGACGACGAGATGAGTGGGAGGAATTGCTCGTTTGAAAATCGTGGAACGGCTATCAATCAGTCTCCGACACCTCGCATTTGGAAAACCGGCATATCCAGGGCTTTGAATATTCGCTAACACAACTCCCGCTTCTAGGTCGCGCTGTTGCCCGTATCCCCCGTGTCTCTGGTTCCGGTACTCACCGTGCTGGTCAGGCCGCCTTCGGTAACATGTGCCGCTCCGGCCGCATGTTCGCTCCCACCAAGATCTGGCGCCGCTGGCACATCAAGATCAACCAGGGCCAGAAGCGCTACGCTACCTGCTCCGCCCTGGCTGCCTCTGCCGTCGCTCCCCTCCTGATGGCCCGTGGTCACCAGATCATGACCGTCGCCGAGGTCCCCTGCGTCATCGACTCCGAGGTCATTGGCTCCGACGCCGCCGTCCGCACCGCCACCGCCCAGGCTCTCCTCCGCGCCGTCGGTGCCGGTGCCGACCTCGACAAGGTCAAGGGCTCCAAGAAGCTCCGCGCCGGCAAGGGCAAGCTCCGTGGCCGCCGCTACCGCCAGCGCCGTGGTCCCCTCATCGTTTTCAACCCCGAGACCGATGGCAAGGACCTGATCAAGGGCTTCCGCAACATCCCCGGTGTCGAGACCTGCCCCGTCAACGCCCTCAACCTCCTCCAGCTCGCCCCCGGTGGCCACCTCGGCCGCTTCATCGTCTGGACCTCCAGCGCCTTCAAGGCCCTTGACGACATCTACGGCTCGCTCACCGAGGCCTCTGCCCACAAGCGTGACTTCTTCCTGCCCGCCAACGTTGTCTCCCAGGCCGATCTCTCTCGCCTGATCAACAGCAGCGAAATCCAGAGCTCCCTCAACGGCCCCAAGGGCGACGCCACCACCCGCCGCTCTGCCGTCCAGAAGAAGAACCCTCTTCGCAACAAGCAGGTCATGCTCCGCCTCAACCCCTATGCTTCCGTCTTCGCCAAGGAGTCTCAGCAGAAGCAGAAATAAATGTTTCCTTCGACTTAGCTGGGTGTGCAGTTAGGACATTGAGGATCGTTTGCTAAAGTTGGTTTTTTTCATTTGTTGTGGAGGAAGAAAGTTTTATTTCATGGATTGATAACGAGGCGTCATGGCTTCCGGACAGTTAAGCTCTTGAGATGAGAACTTTGAAAATAAAAAGAGATTGACTATACTAAGTGTATTGTCTGCTATTATGTGACTAGACTATTCTGTGCATGTGCTATACGTATTTTCGTTTTGTACTGTGATATTGTGTCCTTCTATGAGGCTGCTAGCTCGTTAAGGCTCATTCAACAACCCGTCCTCTAGATACAGACCGAATATGGCTGCACATCACTGACATTGCCAGTGGCTGTTTTACCGGCAGCAGACATTTCAGACACGAGATCCTCAATCTCAGCCACGCTCTTTATCCTCCAAAACTTCTGGATGCCATCCACAAACCTCTGCGACGAAGGACCGACATTCTCCTCCTTCTCGGCGGCAAAGCACAGCCGCACATACGCCCACGCCGTCTCGGTGGTAATCTGGGGCGTTGTGGCAAACATAGTGCCCGGGGCTGTGACAACCAGCCACGGCTTGTGCGTGAGGAAGATGAGCAGAGCCATGGCGAGGGTCGGGCCGTCGATGACGGGCAGCATGTCCGTTCCCTTGGCCTGCCACAGCGGGTGATTTTCAAAGAGCAGCTTTACCCATACAAACATGCCGCCGCCGGGCCGGTCGTATGACAGAATGCGAGTCTTGGAGATGACGCCCCAGTCCTGGTCTGCGTCGTTGATGGGCGTCGACTGCTTGAGCTGGAAGACGCCTTCGTCGATGATGGAGCACATGCGCATCACACGCCGCTCATACACGCCGCGTAGGCCCGCTAGCCAGCGTACCCAGCCGTCCATTTTCCATCCTGAAAATGTCTGCTTCTCCTTGTAGCTGAGTTTGTTAAACCTCTCCACGACGTCGCGCTGGCCCGGGCCGAGGATCATCTCGGCGACCATGGACTGTACGAAACCGGAAGGCTGCTGTGTGGTCGATTCAGTGATTCTGCTCACCAGCGAGTTAGAATATGGGCATAAAGTAACGAAAATGTCCTGTAGTGGTAGAACTTGCCTTTCGTATCGCTCGATAAATGCCGGTTGAGCGGTAAGCCAGCCCAGTCTACAGCTGGGAGCGATCGATTTCGAAAATGTGTCGAGTCGAATCACTCTCCCGTCTACATCCAGGCTGAGGTATGAGGGGACGAGGGAATCGAGAAACTCGTAACCGCTTGACTTGGTCTGTTCAAAGTCCGGCTCTTGGGTTGTACTACGTTGCGATTCTTCTTTTGACGCGGAGGGATACTGTAAGAACCAATAAGGGTCGTCTTCGACAATGAGCAGGTCAAACTTCTGACAGAGGTTATAGATATCTCGACGTCTTTGGACCGACAAAACGCCACCTGTGGGATTTTGTCCGATTCTAGCAATGGCTTGTTAGTACTGGTTTCTTTCTTCTCGGGAGTTGCTTACGACATACGTTACTGTATAGATAAACTTGGGCAGTTTGCCTTTGCTGAAATCCCAGTGCGTCAAGACATCCTCCAGTCCGCCAGGACCAGAGACCAGCATGCCTTCTTTATCAACCTGGACCGGAACCGCCCGCACGCCCTTGGGGCCAGCCTGGGCCAGCACATTATTGTAGACGTAAGCCTCGCACAGCATCGCGGGTCGCTCGGTAAGAGGATCCCGGGCCTCGTCCCAGGTATCTACGAGCAGCTCCACGGTTTTGGCAAAGCCGTCGGTTGAGCCGCAGGTCAAGACGACCTCGGGACCGCCACGATACGGGACGTTCGGATGGAGGTTCTCTCTGGTGAACTGGCGGACCGTGGACAGCAACGGCGGATAGCCGGCTGCCGTGCCGTACTGCAGCGCCGTAGATACGTCAACTCGTCTTGTGAGGTCCGCCTCGTTCAATGTCTTTGGCACGGTGAGATGCGACGGCGCGAGGGTCGGCGATGCGCTCTGCTGTTTCGCGCCGCCGCCGTGCGCCGCCAGCGTGGGTTCGAAGCGGTCCGGATTCGCAACCTGGGCCTCCAAGGTATCAAATGGAAAGAGGCGATCGTTTGGCATGCCTGTGTTTGTGCGCAGAAAGCCGGGTCAGCTGCTGTTATACTTGTGTCGGGTATGGGGTATACTGGTAGCGGCGGCATGAGAGAAATGAAGAACGAACCTCCAGCAAGATTGCCAATATTGGGAATCTGGAAGAACTTATAAAACGCTTTGATCGAGCTTGCGTCGCGAGCCTTGGTCACTCTGGACCAGTGGTGGCTCAGATCCAATGGGGGAGGCTTTGCCTCATCGCGAGACTCTGGTGATGTCATTGTCCTCAATTGGGGCTTTTTGCGACAATGGTGGCTATTGGAAGGCTCAGATGGAGATAGTTACGATTATAAACAATAAATGGGGTGGTTTCAAAATGAATAAGAGTATGGTTGCGTCGAGTCAAAATGTTGGTCCGGGGTACCCGGGTAGGTTACTGTAGTATGCAGACGGATACGCAGGTACGAAAGGCGCCATGTGGTATTTAATGCGGCAGAAAGAAAAGAGAGGGACGTTCTTAGCCTAGTTTCCCCATTCTAGCTCAGATACCATTACGAATCAGGCATTTGGTTTGTAAGGTGGGCTAGCGATGAGCCGAGTGGCTGCCACGGAGCTGTGCGGCCAACCACGCGGGCAAAGGAACATGCACCAGGTCGCCGAAAAGTGATGTGCGTGCATACTGGGGCAGTTAGCCAATGCCTGGGCATGTACGAGAAACAGATACGACGGGAGCTACGGTCCTCCGGTCGCAGGAAAGCACAGAATAAAGCCGAAATAGCGAGGCCCCACGTTTATAGAACCACCGTGCTGGTACAGGATGCGCGGGTTCTTTAGCCGGTTTAGCGTGGCGGGCATTGGTTGCTTTATGGTTTTCCCCACGGCCGACGGTCCGATGCTGCGGTTGGGCTTTTTGCGAAGGACAAAGACAAGACAAGACAATCTGTGCCTTTGCGGAAGGGAAAAACATGATAAGAAGAGAGAAAAGTCTACATTGACGCTTGGCAGTCTCCAGGTGGAGCGAGGCTGGCTTTCATCAGCGCCATGCATGGATGAGCGGGTGGGTGTGTCGGATATTCGCAGCTTGTAGATAAACGGGAGTGCACATCTTGTACCGGACGCAGTGGACCTGTCCATGTCAATGTCCGTCTGTCTATAGCGGAGCCTGACACCATCGGCGGACATTTCCAACTGCTCAAACAAAATCCAAAACGCCACAGTGCTGCACCAACTACATGTTTTTGCTCCTTCCGAGGCGTACTTGTGGGTGGATGGGGTGGCCATCCGCAGCGTGTCCGCGCCCTTTTTTGAGTAGGAAAGGAAATGCCGGTTGCATGTCATCTACAAATACTCCGCATGTCAGTACTACATAGTTGGATGTCTGCAGTTTTACGAGTATGCGCCTCACGGTCTCGAAAGCAATTACCGTTGGGATGCAGCACATCGATTCCTACATAGGTACGGAGTACGACCTTACGTAGTACCGGCTTGCTAGCGCCAGTGGATTTGCGCAATTGGCGTCATGGCCATTGTTGGAATTACTAATTGCCACACCAGACACCAGCATTCAGTTGTTAGCGGAGTTTACGGACTACCACCTACAGGACCAGGGTTCTGGCGAGGTTGCGGATTCCGCACCGGGGTACGGAGTATCGGCCAGCCAATCGCGCGTGGACTTGGGTTGAAGCTCCCAGCACATCTCGGGTCCGTCCCGTTGGCTGTGTGGGCATGCAGCGGCGCGACCCGCAGAGTTCTATTCACTTTCGCGGCGACATGTTTTGCAAAGCAAAGGTAAAATGTATTTTCTACCTAGCGTTGCCTAAACTACTTTGCCGTACTCAGTAACTCAGCTCATTTACTTGCTGGGGACCGTGTCGGATATGCACATCGTAAAAAAGCACCAGCAGTCGTTCCGCTATACCCTGTCACGACGAAATCCAACCAACCCTGGGTCTAAGTGAGAGTCCACTCACTGCCTTGAGGTTGAATATCCCTGCGTCTGCCATTTCCACTAATAATGCGGTGGCTTTGTGCAGTTAGGACACTCATATTGGGTGCTAGAGACCATTATGTTGCAGTGCTTGCACTGTTCAACGGTTGAAGGCATGGTTTCCTCAGAGACGAGCAGTAAGATGCTTAATACGTATGATCTTGATAGCCAGGGAATAATAATGCGTTTGAGCCAGCTTCTCGTGCGGGCAACCATTGACTTTCTTATAGACCTATCCGGTGATACAAATAGCCACAACGCCGTTTCGATTCACTGTGCAGATGAACGCTGGCAGCTAGACGTGAGAAGGAGATGATTCGCAAATGCCTACTTAACAGCCAATGCTGCTGAAGTCGTGTTTCATTGGACCACTACTGCTTGTAATCGGGCACGGTGGTGCTTGGGTCGCAATTCGGGCACCCAAACATGACATGTAAAAGCTTCGCTCATTGTGATACGGTCATGTCTACAACGGTATGCTGTGAATCTGTGACAGTAATTGCCATTCAGCTTGCCATTTATTTTGGAGAGTACTCGCAGCCAACCGTAAAGGACTTATTCCTTCTATTGGACAGATGGTGAGGTTCAACGGCATCAGTAAGGAGACATTCCAAACACGCCGTGCGACTTGCCGAGCTCAAGAGACTTGGCATGTAGAAGAATGCATTAGTACAGTAACCATTCTCGCGGCCATCATTAACAGAACAAATAGTATATTCCAGACGCTCCGTGCTCTAAAGATGCAATACGTAAACGTAAAAAAAAAACCCTTTATATCGCTCGGGAGCGGAGGTAACCAAGTAATTCCAGTGAATCATCCCTCTCGCCATTGATTGCAGCTGACGGCCCAAGTCTTTCATAGAATGGATAGTCAAATTGCGGCGGATAAAACCCAGCATACTCCCAATCGATTATAGCCGTTATTTTGAGAGACTCCGGGTCAACGATTACGTTCTGTTGCGATAAATCATTATGGCAGAACACATATTCGCTCGTCTCAGAAGGCTGCAGTTTCCAGCACTCCGACTCGGCGTGCCTCAAGACTCGATACGGCGGGACAATAATTCCCGACGGCCCGCCCATGCGCGTTAATGTCAACGTCCTCAGCGTTTCCCTGTGCCTTTCAAGCTCTCCACGCACAATGGTCTTCTGCTCATCAGGGAGATGGGCCATGCTGACACCCTCGACGTACCCCATAACGAGATAGTACGCCCCGTCGTCCAAGAAGTGGCAGTATAACTCTGGTACAGAAACATCAGTATGCTCGCGAACAAATTGTATTGATTCGGCCTCGTTCCTAAGGCGTTCGATTCCCCTGGGCGGGACGTAGAGACCGCGATGGCCCGTTTGAAACTCTCTCGGCCGTAGACTTCGTTTTATGAATGCACTGCCGCGGTGATAATATTTTCTCTCAAACGTCGTGGCTATGCACCCTTCTTCATCGCTTTTGAACTCCGACATGGCAGAAAGAGTTGCTCCTCTAGGATATGCTTAACGAGTAGGACTCTGTCTGGATCGCTAGCGAGATACCAAGTAGGTGATCCTTTGCGAATGTTTGCTGGATGGCAATTCGTGGTGGCCACTCCGTACTGTGAGGTGAACAAGCTGTAGGCGCAGTCAAGGAGAAAACTGCCTTGGGTTCTGGCCACTCAACCATTGGGCATATGTATAGGTACTCCGCAGGTAGCCCTCAGCCGATGGTTGGTCACACATTGACGCCGCCAATGTCTCCTCGGGTAGGCATGACGAGGCGGCCAACGAGCTTCTGCCAAGTCTATGTAAACCGCAAGGCAGCTGAATCACTGAATTGCTAATGCCCAGGAATCACTCGCAGCCAAATGATGTAAACGAGACGAGGGAGAAGGGGCATTGTAATCTATGAATGGCTCTTGTCATTTTCTCTAGTATTGTACCAGCACAGAACTACTTGTATTCTTCACCAATCATGACAGGCTGCCCTCGCCTTGCCCAGGCTTGTAGAACAATCCCAGTTCACCCAGCGTCGTCGCCTTACAGCCCTGCTGCTCAAACATCCTCTTGGCCTCTACAAAAACGCTCCGCTGCCAAAAGAGCTCGTCGTCCCACCGCGGCGGCTTTTTGCCCAAGTGCGAAGCCTGAACGGCCCAATCGTGCATCTCGTTTATGTAGGTGCCGTCCTGCGCTGGGGTAAAAAAGACATGCAGCGGTTCGCCTTGGGCGTCGTAGAGCGCAGCGCTCCACCGTCTCATGTCCTCGACATCAGGTAGAGAGAGATTGTTGGACCACACGGCGGCGAACACGGCGGCCTGACCCTCTGCCAGCGGCCATGGCACAGCCTTCATGTTGAGAGCGGGGAAGACGAGAGTCGGGTGATCAATGCAAAACAGGTGCTTGTACAGGCCGTGGACACCGCGCCCGCTTGTGAGGAGCTTACGCTGCAGGTCGGGGAGGAAAGGGTAGCTGAAGAGGAAGCCTGTACAGAAGACAATGGCGTCAATGTCCGCTTCGACGTGTCCGTCCTTTAAGCGGACGCCGCGCTGATCGACCAGGAATTCTTCTATTTCTGCAACCTCGGCGCAGCCAGTGTGTTGCAACACAACAGGCGGCGTCGGAGCCTTGACGGATATCAAGGTCTTGCCTTTGGATACGGCATTGATCTGGCGGGCAATATCTGACCCCGAGGGCCCGTTCCCGACGACGAGCGTCTTCTTGCCGGAGAATGCACTTGCGGAACGATATTGATTCGAATGAATAATGACAGAGGGGTGGGCTTTCTGAAAAGCTTCAATGTTGCCCATGGGTGGGATGGACGGCACCGAGTAGTGGCCGTTGGCAACCACGACGGCATCAAATGTATCCGATACGGTATCATTGCTGGTTGTAGAGTGCGCCTCAACGTGCCATTTATCCTGGCCGTCGTCTTGTTGCAGCAGGGTTATCTTGTCGACTTGAAAGCAGAGCCGTATGTACTCTCGGACGTCTTGCGAATACTCCAAAAGATATTCCTGTATTGACTGCCGGCTGGGATATATCCAAGCGTCATCGGGAAACTTTTGATCTGTAAAATTCATGAGAGACTTGGGGATGTTGGCGTGAAGGGTGTCATAGAGAGCAGAGGGAAACGTCGGAGCTTCGTCTGGAGACGCTGAACATGGTGGCAGCGGCTCCTGAGGCCCGACGAAAGGGTTGGTCTGAGGGACTTTGGTTTGCTTGGGAGCCTGCTGGCTGTAATTCCAAATGCCACCGGGTTGGCTCTGCTGCTCAAAAATGACAATATGATCAAAGCCGCCCTGCGCTCTGAGGTATTTGGCAGCCGCGAGACCGGATGGACCCGCTCCGATAATCGCAACCCGCCGGACAGAGAATGGCGGCGGCGGTTTCGAGCCCATACTGGGCCAAGGGCGTGCGCTCAAGTAAAGGTAGAAGCAGACGCGGCCGGGGAATCAGCCAGGACCAAGAAATTGACTCAATTTTGTCTAAATGTGGCGGATTGTGTAAGAAGAGAGCTGAGCTGAGCGGTGTTGGCATTGTGGGGGCATCGGAGCACAGTATCGGGGGAACCGGCCGAGTGGAAGGCCTTTCTACATGTGGGCATGGCCTATGGGACATGTTAAAGAGAATTCAATATCTGATTCGCAATTGCAGATCAACAATCGAAGAATCAAAACTCAGACTCTCTACCGAGGTCTAATCATGTAATGTTATGCTGTCAACCAGAGGGGCTGCTGTTATTCACCTCGTGGCAGGGCGACCAATGCCCACGCAGGCAGTTGGTCGTTCCTGCGGGCGCTAAATCGTCCCCCGCCCCGCCATCGCCGCTTTCCCCAATCGCGGCGTGCGCGTTGCGCTGCATTGCCATCGACATGGTCCCTTTTTGCACGCTACACAACGCACATATATTTCTTCGACCACGACCGCCGCCCGGCGTCTATTTTGACTATAATTTCTCGACGCAGCAGCAGCACCGTTTCCTTGCCAATCGCCGACCAGTAGCTAAGAACCGCACTTCGAAACGTCGCTGTTCCTCACCCTGCCCTCGCTGCACCTTGCGCTTCTCTCGCTCACGCTCACGCTCGCCGCGCCGACTGCCACATGGGATCACCAACGCCTTCGTCATGAGCGGTCGCAATCGACGTCCGTCCACGTCCAGTGTGGAGTCGGCAGACACCAGCCGAATCTCGTGGAAGCAAGAGTCATCCGTCGTCAAGTCTGTGCCCAAGACCTTGTCCTCGGATGACTGGCCCATCTTTGAGCTTCGCGATGCCGTCGTCTTGAACAAGGACGGCAAGTCTTTGGAAAACGCCCTCGACGTCGTTACAAAGGGCCCTTTCATCGTGCGAGGCTACCTTGCCATAGATGACCCGTCCGAAAAAATACATTGTATGTTGCTCGGCTTTAGCTTCCTGCGGAGGGTCGCATAGCTTTCCGGCACCAACGCTCGCCATTTGCTAACCTTTGAGCGCCCCAGTACTCATGCGCTTTCGAGCACCGGTCCCGATAGAAATACGACACTGCACACTATATTCCATCGGCGAATCGGCCGAAGGCAGCCCCCTCATATGGGTGTCTGGCAAGGGTGGCTGGTACGAGATTAATCCGTCGCCAGCCTACACGCCGCTCTACAATAAAATGTGCGAGGCAACCGCGCTATACTACAACCTGATAGATATATACGCGTCGAGACGGAAACGGCCTGGCAAAAAGGGAAAGCCTTCTAGCCGCAGCGATGAACTCGCCCAAGTCTTTCACCAATACGCCACCCGCGTCGGCGACGGCGCCACCTTTGAAGACGTTGTTGAGCGGTGCAAGGAGCACGCAAACTTTTTTATATGCCAGTTTACGCAAGAGAGCCCCGATGTCATTGACTGGCCCTCTACCGAATTTTACAAGTGGATGACCTCGGAGAATGCGGTACGTAGCCGATCGTGTGACCTGCAACCTTGTCCTATTGCTAATACCAATTGATATAGCCCAACGTTAAAGACGTTGAAAAGGCCATAAGTAACCCCCGACCACTCTCTATAACCCCCGTGGACCCAGAACAAAGAATGTCATCGCGTCAGCGATCTATGGCTACTTCTGGCCGAAGCGACAGCATAGAGGAGGTGGACGAGAGCAGTTTCCCTGCTCGAAGATCGCGCTCTGCCAACCGTAGGCAAGCAGTAAAGGCGGACAGTGAGCCTGAAGTTCGACAGCCCAGCGTTTCGATTGAAGTCGCCAGTGGGCCGGACAGTGACGACCGTTCGCCGTTTGCAACAGTTCTTGCCGCGTTCGAGGAAGAGGCCAATGGCATGCTGCAGTCGCCGCGAGGAGTCAAAGTATCTGGAATGCTCAACAGATTCTTCTACAAGTACAAATTCCCCAATTTTCGAAATGGCACAACAGGCTGCCACAAGATTCCCGTGGAAGAAGTACTGCACTACAACGCTAGAGCAATACTGGACTCCATTGATAAGCGCAAGTACGAAGGCACGGAGTTGTACCCGTGGCTTAAGAAGCTGGCAAAGACGGAATTTCGTCCAGTTGCGCTGAAAGCCTCTGAATTCCCGTACCGCATGACGCTTCGCGAGCAGCGGTCCTACCACGCAAGGCGGCCAGACTCGGGAATCCAGGCAGCGCCAGATGCTGCGCTGAGTGGTGATGGAAGCGACGTACCGCCTCCTCGGATAGGCAAACGACCCGGACGACCAAAGGGAAGCAAGTCTAGCCTACGTCCCATTAAATCGGCCAAGACGCGATCGCACCCGGACATGAGCAGCGATGTAGAGTCCGACAACCCGGCTCTGGCCGCTGCGCCCGCCAAATACACTGACACAGATGTCGACGAGATCATGGCCGACTTTGCCAATGATGACAGCGCGGACGAATCACCCTCTTCCCGCTCAGAGACCAGCCATGACCAACCCAAATTGGACCAGCAAGACTTTGTCAAAATTGCCATACGCGCCGATAAGATTCCCTCGACTACACCACAAGGCCACCGGGGTACATGGTGCTGCGAGCAGGAAGGGTGCGACCACGTTGTCCGCGGTGGCGACGACGACGAGATGCAGGCAAAGATCCAGGAGCACTTTCAGCATCACGAGGAAAACATGGACAGGATGCAGCTGGCTCTCACAGAGAGCCGAGGCCTTTTGCCAATCAGGTACGTCATCATCACCACGCACCGTCTTCCAATTAGAAGCTGTAGCCACTCAACTAACATGATTATGTAAAGCCACCTGCTCGAAAAGATTAAAAAGATTGGCCAACGTGGCGAGCCAGAAGGCAGCGGCAGCAATAACACCGCTGGCAGCCCTGCGTCGCCCACGGCACCAATTAAGCGTAAACTCATAGTCTGAGAACAGCTGTTTTCGTACTTTGTGCTACTAAGGCTCTTCTTTTGCCATTTCGTCACCTTCTCTGCGCGGTTGGGATAGGCATCTGGCGTTGGCCGTAGTTGGCCTGTGACTGGCGTTTTGACGAACTTTGTGTTTATGGGGTATGGGGCACATGATATCAAGAATAATATACATATACTCAAATCGTACCGCTAGTGTTATAAAGTGACACTGTCGCCAAGGACCGCCTTGCGGAATCTCACAGGCACGCGATAGAATGCTGTCATATATCAATGCTAGATTTTCTCCCCCAACGTAATACCTAAATTACCTAACTAGTATACAGTGCATCTCCCATTCCATTTCTCTTTCGCAGTAACCATAAAGAACCCCAACAGGCATAAACCTGCCCTGCAGAAAGACTGAATTACAAAAAAATATCTATCATGCTTGGCCCCCCTTCGAATCAAGCGTCTCCATTCGCACCGTCAACAGCCATGCCGTCGCCGCCCTCTGCCGGCGCAGCAGCAGCAGCAGCTTCAGCAGCAGCAGCCTCCCGGAGCTTCCCAGCCTCGACCGTAAACGCCTCCTCAATGGCGGCTCGGCGCCTAAACACCCTGAGCCAGCGGGCGCCCCAGCGGCGAATCATGGCCTCGCGCTCCTCGGACGACTGCTCCAGCAGCTGGTCCTTTGCGCCCGACGCCCACGCGTCCAGCGCGTCATTGATGGATGCAAACAGCTCCTTCATGCTGGCGATTTCCTTGACGCGCGTGTGCTCCGTGTCGGCGTCAATGTCTGCCGAGAGCGTGAGCTGGCGCACGCGAGCGGCCACCTTGGAGACGGTGTTGAAAATCATCTCAAACAGATGCGGCTGCACCAGCACGGAGCCCGCGGCACCGGCGTGCGCGGAGCTGTCATCCTGCAGGACCCATTCCGCCACGGACAGCGGCGTCAGGATCGAGTAGTTGAGCAGCTTTTCGATAATGGTCAGCGCCACACCGGCGTGGGCGTGCCAGTAGGCTGTTACCGAGGTGATGATTTGGGCACGAGCAGCCGGCGACGAGGCACCGGCATCCAGCAGGCGGCCCTTTGAGCGGTCGATGCACGCAAGTACGTGGCTGAGCGACTTGGAGCCTACCCAGCATACTGCTGTCATGAAGACGTCTGTGCTCGTCACGAGAGGGTCTAGGGCGCGCTCTGAGGCAAGCGACTGGATACGGTCTATAACGGGCTGGATCTCCTCCTCCGTAGCCTTGCGTCGCAGGAGAGTGCCGAGTTCCATGCCTTCTGCTGAAAACGGTGTGGCTGATTGTGAGGTTAGATTTGATGATGGGGTAATGAGGAACTGGCTTGCACGGATGTACTGACCTTCATTTTTATACTTGAAATCGGGGACATCCTTTTCCTTTTCAGGGCTGATGAGATGCTGGTATGCGTCCGGTAACGTCTTCTGGATGCGCTGGGCGAAGCTAAGACGAATCTCCTTGTCTATGGCGCCGTTCAAGAACCACTTGTGCGGGTGGAAGTCAGGCAAGCCGGCATCCTCGGACCACTCAGCCCACTTCCACGTAAACCCAAAGTTGCTGAGATGGTGGGCAAACCATTCCACGATGCGTGATGACAGTTCCAGGTCCAAGCGAGCATTGTTACGGTACAAGTACCGAATGGCTCGGCCAAGTGATGGCGCAATGGCAGCTGGCGCGAGCTTGCAAGCTTCGGTAAGGACCGAGTGGTAGTACACGACCTTGCACTCGGGCGTCGGAAGCTGGAACAGCTGTGAAAAGACAGTGTCAACGGCGACATCTTCCGGCTTCCACGTTGAACGCTCGCCCCCGACGTTACGGAGCTCATCAAACGGAGTGGCGCGCTTAACAAAAGTTCCATCGGCAAAGTAGCAGTCAATGTCCATGAGGAATCGAGCCGTGGCATTGCGGTTGAAGTTGAGAATGTTGATGGTGTCGACCAGGCTGTCACGGATGAGAGACGAGGCAATCGTGGACGGGCCCGGTACGGAGTCAACCTCTTGGTCGGCATAGACCGACAAGTAAACCTCAGGGAACAGAGGTCGAGGACCAGCGACTACCTTAGCCGGGATGGAAATTGCAGGCAGCGCGTGCTTCGGAGCGTTGGCGAGTTTCTCCTGGGTTTCGACGTCTTCAAGGGGCATCTGCCAAGGGCGCGGGAGGCAAGCAAGCTCCCAGTCCTTGGCAGCCTCTTCTTGCAGCTGCTTCTGCAGAAGCATGCAAAGGTTCGGTGATGCAGAGCTCTTGTTATCGTCGGGATGGTATGGGTCGACAAAGGCTTGTAAGGCGTGTGGCTCGGAGGCTATGATGTCGGTCTTCTCCATGACCTCGGCGGCCTTTTGCTTGAACAGGCCCGGCGCGGCAACCATGACGTAGGGAATTGTCAGGAGGATGATCTTGACGATTTCGGTTCCGATAGTCTGTTATTCGATTAGTACGCGGCGCAAGTAGGGCAGAGAATTCCGAGCCGTTCGCTACAACACTTACATCCTCTGAGCTGGCCGTCTGAAGGTCCGCAGCTCGGTTGAACAGCGCATCCAAGAGAGGAAACACGCCGTCCTCCTCCAAATTACCCTGCACACACGCCAAAAATCGCAGGTAAAGCTTCACTTCTCTCCATTGGCCCTTGGCAATGGCCGTCTGGAGCTCGCCGGCGAGGCGTTCCAGGACGGGGCCCATAATCTCCGACTTGAGCGCATTGGCAACCAGGACGACGGCGGCCACAAAGGGAATCTTGAGAGGCTGCTCCACCAGCATCTGCATGACCAGCGCGATAAAGGTGCTGCGCAGCTGTTCGTCGTCCTGGTTATCAACGAGCATGTTGGCCAGCGAGAGCACTTCTTCGTTCCATCGTCGCAGCGGAGAGTCGGCGATGCCGAGAAGCTGCCGCCTTAGTCGAACCGGGACGGGGGCGGAGTCTGTCCTCCTTCGCTGACGGCGGTCGTAGTGGTCGTCGTCATCTATAGATTCAAATGTCAGTTGGGCTCTTTGTCCTTTACTCGCCAGAGCGCCGTTGCGGCAGTGGGGCTCCACGTACCTCTGTATCTTCGTTTGCGGTTGTTATAGCCGCCGCTTTGTCTCCTGTCGTAGTCGGCCATTGGTGCATTCGGCAAATTTGAAGATGTGAAGAGTCAATTGTGCCGAGTTGGAACTGTTTGGATAGCTCCAGCTGTGCATCGGCATACGGGATCGGGAAAAGCTGCAAACGCGCCAGCGCTAGCGTCGCACGCTGCCTGACCCTGGTTGCGAGGGTAATGTTGCTGCCTGAGGCATCCACACGACTTTCACGAATATTACCACCACGATCATGTGTTACGGCACACATTGTTCGATCAAAGGGATTTGTCTACTTCATACTGCAAGCGGACCGAGTATATTTGTGTGTAAGTCTATACGTAGTATGCACAATCGCGATTGGAATGGCTGTCACTTGCGGTGAGAATATGTTAAAAGGTCTTGATACTCGTTAATATTGATTTCCTACAGTCATGATTCTGCCATTCTTTTTACTTGACTTTTTGTATCCGATTTAGTCTCTCCGAGATTGCTCAGCGTGTTGATCAAACGTTTTCGACTTTTATTGTCATTTTCTGTTTCAAACAGCAAGCTAGCTGTCATTCCGTCGTGAAGAAGTAGTAGTCCGTCGCGGGATTTTGTTCTTAAAAAGAGTTCAAAAAGGTCCACCATCCTCCCATCATTCATCATCCATTGTCAGTCAGCAACACTTGAATGCTTCCGCTCATGTATCGGTGAAGCAGCCAAATAAGCATACTTCAAGCGGCTTCCTAACTGCCGAGACCTGACCATCCAAATTCAAACCCACAACATAAAAAAAAACAAGCTTTCAAACGCACAACGGCCGCCCAATGCAACCATGAGGCTGTCCAAACCGTAAACGAGTCTAGTGACTAGGACCACACCAAACAAAGGTGATCCAGCCAGGTATCAGCATCGCAAATAAACGCAATCCTCCCCTTCCTTCCCCAGTCTCGCGGACAATCGAACAATGAAAATATAGCGGCCGAACATCTTATCAGGCAAACGAATGCTTGGTGCTGTAGCGTCGAAAAGATTGTAGCATGTGTTTCGCGACTCTTCTCGCCGCTCCAGGTGCATTAGTCTCCTGGCGACATGATGCGCCACAAATGACAAGCTAGCAGGCCATGACGTGGTAGTCAACCGTGTATGCTGGGGTTATCCCGCCATGAACGCAATCGGACAGCACCGCCTAGGAACCGCCATAAGATGCCCAAGTCGGTTGCGTATGGTTGAACTTCTCACGCGGCTTGAAACGTTTGAACTCGATTAAGCAGCGAGACTAGTTGCCCGTCCTTCGCAGTACCGTGTCTCAGACAAGGCTAGCAAAGCTAGAGCGCATCCGCGGTAGACAATGCTTTGCACAAAGGGGAGCAACAAGAAACACAAGCCCTGATGAATTCAGTTGAGTGAATTTTGGGACTCTCAATCCAGCTTAGCCATCATTTCCTGCTTCGTCATCGGCGTGAAGTTATCAATGTCTAGACCACGGGACGCGAGAACAGGTCGCATATGAGCGGGCACTAATTGCTGGTTCAGGTTGGGAGCAATCGAAAGCTCTGTACATTTGGATTAGCGCTTGACGAACCATGAGCTGGGAAAATATCAGCAGCCTTACCGTGTCGAGTGAAATCGAACAAGTCTGGGAGCTCACGCAGCTGGCCGGAGCCGTGTCGTGAATCTGGCAATTTAGTCTCTGGGTTGCGGAGCTCGTCAAAGAAGGGGTGGACCATGGCGTCGACGGCAGCCTGTCGCTCCGTGGGAGTATATTCAAGCAGCTTGGCAATCAAATCAATGGCGTTTGCATCAGCTTTGCGGAAGACCTTGCTGAAAGGGTGAGGCTTGATCTGAGGGAACTTGTGTTCCATGTAGTTGGGGTTCATGGTGCGAATTTGTTCGCGCGTAGGCGTTCCCAGGACCTTGATGATCTCGACGAGCTGGTCGATGCCAGACTCTCCGGGGAACAGGGGCTGTCCGAGCATGAGCTCAGCCATTACACATCCCGTCGACCAAACATCTGTGACATCATGAGTCAGCCCGTGCTTCGATGGTGCGCCATTTTGCGCAGATGCTCAAGTACTCACCAATCTTGGTTGTATAGTTTGTGGCGCCGAAGATGAGCTCAGGGGCGCGGTAGTATCTGGAGCAAATGTACGAGACATTGGGCTCGTTCTCGACGAGAATCTTGGCGCTGCCAAAGTCGCAGAGCTTGAGGATGCCGCTATTGGGATCGAGCAGCAAGTTTTGGGGCTTGATGTCACGATGGCAAATGCCTTGAGAGTGGATATAGGCAAGAGCGCGGAACAGCTGGTAGATATAGAGCTTAACTTCGAGGATGGGCATGGTCGTCTTCATCTTGTTGAAGAATCGAGAAGCGCGATAGACGGTTTCGGGGACGAATTCCTGCACGAGGTTGAGGTACACCTCATCTTTCTGCATCAAAAAGTCAGTGGCGTGGTTTGGACATGAACATCTTGATGCTACTGACACGTTCACCGTTGGAGTAGTAAAATGCCTTGAGATGCACAATGTTTGGGTGGCGGACGATGCGCATAATCTGGAGCTCACGGTTCTAGAGACGAGTTAGTATTCGCTGTTGCGATGCGACGGCAATGAAGACGGCAAAGGAAAGTACCTTGAAGCGCTTGTCTTGCAGAACACGCTTGATGGCGGCATCCTCGCCCGAGGGCGAGAGCTTTGTCTGGAAAACGACGCCGAACGAGCCATTTCCTACAATTTTGCACTGGGTGTATTGGAGTTCCTTGGTTTCGCCGGTTATTCCATCCTGGACTTTTTCGCGGATAACCTCTGAAGAACAGAATATTAGTACATGGACCCGTGGCTCAATGAGGGGAAAGCTGCCGCAATTGCTGCGGCGGTGCTCAGACTTACCACCCATCCGCAGGCTATTGAACGCGCTCGGTCGCGACGACGACATGCTGCACGTAAAGGGGCCGGTTCACAAGGCGATTTTGCTATCTAGCTTTGGGATGACGCCACGTGGGCTATGAATATGGGATAGGCGACGAGTTTGGGAGGGCGAAGTGAGCCGTGGTGGGCGATCAAGACCACGCGGGTTGGAGGTGGATTTTAGGTGCTGCGGCGTGGCGCAACGCAAGGTAGTCTCCTGGTGGCTCTATAGAGAGATGACGGAGCGGCTGGGCAGCGCTGATGAAAAGACGACTGGTGTTAGCGAGGACGCTTCCGAGTGATGCAGAAACGAGGTGCCGTGTCAAAGGGTACGATGCATGCTCGTGGGGAATGGAGAGTAGGAAAGCAGAAGAGCGAGAGGAGGGGCGGCGACGGTGTGTGGTGCCAGGAGAGTGGTGCCGGTGCGGTGCGCTGCGGTGCGGAGTGGGCGAGGCAAGGCGACGCAGGCAGGGTGGAGGAGCGAGGTCAGGCGGACAAGTCAGGTTCGGCAAGGTAGGGCTGAGGCCAACAATTGCTCCGTCACGACAACAATTGGCGTGTCTATCTTGACGTCGCCTCGCTGAGATCAAAGAGAAGAAGCAACCAGCATGGGCAATGGAAATTGTTTTGGTGGCTGGCGATGAAGAAGAGGCTGGACACTTGTCGCGGCATGCCAGACAAATAGAGGAATGACGGTTGGTGGGAAGGGATCCCGCACTGGGGCTGGGAGTGGGAGTGAGAGTGGGAGTGTGAGCAGGTGAGGAGGGGCGGCGGCGGCGGCGCACGCGCGAGGAGGAGCGAGGAGAGGTGAGGAGCTTGGGCGAGAGTTGAGTGGTGGTGTGTTGTATGGTGTGGTGGTGGTGTGCCGTCCCATCAGCCTGTCCGTGCTTGGTTTGCCAGGTCAGGTCGTTCGTTTCCCTGAGCTTGCTTGGTACCAACAGCAGGTACCTTGTCGCCGCCGGCGCGTTGCGGTACTTTGCGGGTACCAACAACCGGAACAGGAAAAGGTAAGGTACCTCCCCCAAGAGCTCATCCAAGTGTGGAAACAGGCACAAGCGCCTGCATGCTGTGCTGCCGCCAGAGTGTACCCGAGATGTACCCAGAGCGCAAGGTACCCAGAACGGACGGTCTCAGAGAGCTCAGAGAGAGCAGGCCAGCAACAACAGCCGCCGCAGCTCAACAACAACGCTCCTCACAGTATAGTAGTGGTGCGGGGCATTTGGGCCACTATTTTTGCGGCATGGGTAGAGAGAGCTTCAAGCACCAAAGAGCTATCCTCAATGCCTGGAAGCAAAATGACCCATTGGGACGGCAAAAGCAGTGTGACTGCCTAGAAAGACGGTGCAGAATAGGCTTGATGAAGACGGCTCGCGGGAGATGCACCCAAGAGCCGGGAGAAAGTGGACGGGCGGATGGCAGTGATGACGGAAGGATGAAGTGACTTACCGGTAGAGGCAGAGAAGCACAGGCTACGTCGTTCTTTGTTTTCTATCAGGAAAATAAAGTAATAGAGACGAAAAAAAAAATATCTGGTATTCGAAGACGAGGCTCGAATACGGCGACGGAGCACTTTCTGGCGACAGTGCTGAGCTATGATGCGGGCAAAATACCGCAAAAGGTGCTGACAGGGTGGCGGCGGATGGCAGGGCAGATGGGCGACTGCGGCCGTGATGTCGTCAGAACAGCGAGGGACGAGGGGTACGGTACCGTGCGGCGTTCGAATGCGAAATGCGAGATGCGAGTGCACTTGTCGAGCTGATGCACAGGCTTCTTTGTAGTGTTCGATGCACGACGATGAGTCGAAAAGGACGAATAGACTGTCGACCGGGTTGTTGATGCCTCAGGGCGTTGGAGAGGAGAACAGAAATGCAGGGCCGTGTCGAGATTGGATTCCTGTCAAAAGGTTGAAGGTGGGAAGTAGGGGCGGACGCTGGGTGACGGAGTGGGAATAATGGGAGCCGGCGTGGGAGGGCGTCAGCAGCGGCGGCGGCGGCTGCGGCGGCGGGGGTACCGAGCTGCTACCTTGCTACAGTGCCTCAGCGGCCTCAGCGGCCTCAGCGGCCTCAGCGGGGGACCTTCAGCGGCGTAATGGGGCTGCTGGGAGGTGCTTGCGGCGTGCTGGAGCGGGAGTCTCAGCATCTGTAGGTACCTGCTTGGAACAGTACCAGACGGTTGGAACACCCAAGGTACCTACCTTACGGTCCGGGCGGCACGGCGACTTGAAGCCTACGAGTCGCAGCAGCGGTCACGTCCAAATCTCTTCTGTTCTAGCTTAGTATTAGACAGACTTGTCAGGCTTGTTTACCTATGTAATCCTTCAATGCAAGTGCTCGTCCATGCATGGCGCGAGTATGCCGCAGGTCAGTCGTCTCCTCGGTCAATGGCCACACCCTAAGTAGGTAAGGTGGTAGGTACCTTGCTTTCTTCGCTACGAGCAGCACCTACCTTGTAGTACAGCATCGTATGTAGGTTTCGTATACCTAGCTGGGCACCTACCAACACAGTCGCAGTCCAGTCCAATACCACGCAATAGTAATAATACTATGTAAAAGCTTCACTGGCCAATTGGTCTCTGTGCAGGTCCCTGCAGGGGCAGCCTCACGTCCGGCTGCACCGCACCCCCGTACGGAGCTCCTGAGGATCCCAATGTTGGGCTTGGACCATCTCGCCTTGCTCTCTGTCGCGAGGGGTGCTCATGTGCTCACCTTTGAGACGGGCAGCCGGCGCCAACTTCTCGGCAGGCGGAAGTCAAACGGGCTCCACCTTGCCCACGAGCCCAAAGGCCCCAAAGGCCCACGAGCCCACCGCCACGAATACCCTCCCGCCTACCACGGTGCTGGCATTTGCTCCTCTCACGACGACGGCGGTACATCTGCTCCGTGGGCAATAGCCCACCAAAACAGCCCGTCCAAGCAGGTATTATCGTATGTACCTCGCGTCGGACCCCTGGCCCGACCAAGACGACCAAAACAGCGGCGGCTTGACACCAGCTATGGGGTGCCTGTAGGGCCTAACGGACGAGAAAAAGACACCACACCATGGCCAGCGCCAGCGCTAATATTGCAGCTGTCGCCGAACTGGTGGGACCTTTGTCAACAAACGAGAGGGCACTAGGAGAATAGATTGGCAAACTGGATGATTCCCGTTGGCTTCCAGGGTCCCCGACACTAATCTTGCCATCTGAATATCTCGCTGAGAGCCGCGTGGTCAGATGTGGACTCGCCTGCCAGTAGCACAAGGTGAACTAAATTACGGAGATGCAGAGCCGCAGATGAGCTGCGTTCCACAGCCTGGTCTGCGTTTGGTAGCGTCCGTCCCTGGCCTTGCAGCCGCAGGCACACGTACCACAGCATTCGTACCCGTGTTGTACAACGAAGACATTGTACGAGTAATAACTCGCCATTATTCCCCTACCGCCGTTCCACGCGGTAAAAGATGATTAGAGATTACGACTCGCGAGCATTGCGCCTTGGTACCGGGCAGTGCCAGAAATACGAGTACTGCGCGCAATAGACATGCAGGCAATGTCTCACCAGAGCGGTCCCAGTACCAACGTATGCTACACACACGTACAAGGAGTATTACGGCTGCAACCCAGGACGGATTGTGCCTTTGCTATGTCTTGGTACTATACTCACTATGCGTAGGCAATCAACTTGGAGCAGGGAAGCAGACGCGGATGATTCAGGCAGCGTGTAAGCGGCATGACAAGTTCACCCAGTCCTGCAAGCAATAGGCATCACGAGACGTCCTCCGCTGTTTGCAATACATACGTACGGACGTGCTCCGGACAAAACAAAGTGAGCCGGGGGTTCGAAACCGCGACGACGCTGAGAGTATTACGAGTACCTGGCTTGGAGCGTGCAGCCTGCCTTTTGCTTGTGTCACCTGCCCCATCCAAAACTTGTGCTTGACAACGCCCCTGTCGACGCCATCTTCAGCACGACAGCCGTCTTAGTCGCCACACTTCCCGGCCGGAAATACCCCAAGCACGACCGACTCCGTGTGTCAAAGGGCATTGGTCTGCCTTCTCAAGCTGGTGTGACCTTTTCGACTGTGGACAGGGGCCATCATACAAGCATTGTGGCGGCACACGCACAAAAGCACTACATCTGCAGCCGTTTGCTGAAATATCAAAAGATCACCGCAGTAGAAATCGCAGATGCAGCAGTCGACTCTGCGAGCATTCGAGCAAACGAAACCGGTCTGAATAAGGTAAAACCCAACTCGTCTCACAGCTTGACGTGGCATCGGCTCGGCAGAAAGATGCGCCAGCAGGGACCAGGGCCTTCCGACCATCCGCCAGGCGCACCGGCGGCGATTCATCATGCATCGGACTGTTACCTGCCGTTGCATAGTGTGCTTGGTCCAACCGCAGCACAGACCCTGGCCCTGAAGCTGTGCACCACACTGCACTGCAAAGACACGGTACTCTTCAGATGCACCTCCTCCTGCTACTCGGAGTAACAAGGCCCTCTGAACCGCAAACGAAACGAAACGAGATGGCAGATGATACCACAGTGTGGATACTCATGACGGCCTGCTCCTCCGTCCTTGCACGCCAGCGGGTCCTGAAGCTAGAGATGGCTGGAGAAAGAAGGGTAGCTTCGAGAGTTCAACTGGCTTAATTACCGTGCCTTTGGGCTGGCATGGGACCCGGCGCCGGCACCTTTCCTCTACGAGGCAATTTGTTCAAGATGAGGCCTCTTGCCCTAATCTTGTACCCACACTCTTCAGTATGGAGTGGAGAGGCTAGCACCCAGAGCATGGGCTGCTTCCGGGGGCTGCGCCGGAAACCCTGTTCAGGGAGCAGGCAAGCTAATCTCACCTCGGGGGCTATTACGAGAGCGCTGTTTGTGGTGAGATTGTTGCTGGCACGATGTTTATGTGGTGTTTTCAGCAGGCAGCGGATCCAGCCGATACCGCCAGCGCCGTGCCGCCAGGCATCTCTGGATCTAAAGACCAATTGTACAGCCCGCTGTTCTGTCATAGCTGCAAAGTAGCAAGCGAGCAGGTCAAAGCAGTACGACTACCCCCGGCGAATATCCAATTGGCCAAACAAGACGCCTTGTAGGTACCAATTTGGCTCGCTCCTTCTATCTGGTTGAAGCTCGTACATAGACACATGGCGTCGAAAGATGGTGGGTGCAAAAGGTTCGCTATGCTCAGTAGCGCCGGCACCAGAACCGCAAAACCCCTGCTCGTGCTTGGTCACATTGGGTCTCGACGTCATGGTCCGCCAGACAGTGAGCAGAAGGCATTGGATCTTGCCATCCAGGCAGGACATCGAGGGGCTTCGGTCGCCGGTACGAGTAAGGCGGCGGGCCACGGCTCTTGCCCTTCATTGTCCGAGCCGAACGGAGGTTTATAATTACGGCGTGATCTGTAAAAGATCCCAAGCTATTGGGCCCGTTGGGCTGACGAGCCATAAAAGAGGACTCGGCAAGCAATGACCCAGAGATGACCGTGGCGAGCAAGCAACCCATGCGCCTTTGCGGGTCGAAAGGGGGGCTAGCAAAAGCCATCCGCAAACACCAGAGGAAGGGCCCATGTCGCACGGAACGGCGCCGCGCCATGCGCTTGTCAAACCGGCACGCAGTAGCGAGGTCGCAGCCACCCAGACCAGCATTAGTCGTCGCGCAGAGGAAACTTGATCTCCTCGTATTGCCTTGTCCCTGGCACTGGTGCGCCGCATCGCGTATGTACACTTAGATCCTCATTCTGGGCATGGGAAGCACATACTACACGCTCATCAAGGAACGCGCTCGTCTCCTCGTAACAAGTGTGGCCGCCATCCTCCAGCACGAGCAAGACGATGCCGCTGACAGGCCTGTCGCCCATTCGTCCATTGACCCATCCACAGCGGCAAGTCAGGTAATAGTTCTTGGGAGGTCCGGAGGCAAAAGGTGGAATGCATGGTGGTCTCATGACCATACCCATGCGGCGCTAATGCCAAATTTAGCTTTGGTCCAGCACCACTCTTCCCATCACCATCTGATCAACAGGCCTGGCGACGCAATAAGCCTCAGGTGGCGGACACACAGCGGGCGAGGACTGGAAAAAGGCGCACTGAGATGGAGCTACGCCCAACTGAGAAGACCTAGACGCTAGCCTGGAAGCGTGGCCCCTCCCCTAGCCCGTTGCTAGGCTAGTCCCAGGCCATGGCAAAGCATTTTATCTCTGGCTGTGACTGTCAAACTACTCTACCGCCATACTCTTCCGGTCGCAGCCAGTATTTATCCAGCCGTCCCAAGTCCTGTAGCTGACCAATTCGCAGCGCAAAGCACATATCTAGATTCAGAGAGCGGTATTGGATATGCTCTGGCCAGCTTCACTGCTGTGACACTGGCCGGGCGAGCAATTGGGCTCAACTTGGTCGAGTTTGTTGAGGGTCGACTTGCCACGAGGTTCCTGTACATCCTTGCCAGGGCAAGTACCTGTCGTGTATCGCAACCCTGCGTTGGGCGTCGCATGGTCTCACGCCACCGGACCCACCGACTTTGAACGTCTGTTGACTCTGCTATTACAGTACAGCGACAGTGACGCAGCGTGTTTGTACAGTTTCGTCAGTGTTTACTGCATATCATGTACTGCGACAAAGGAGAGTGGCTGTTGGGCAGCCGACAACAGCAGTATGTGCCAGAACTCTCTATCCCAACACGTATCATAAGGATTACATCGCTTTGGCCCTTTTCATCCGTAAAGGATTGTCGACCAATGAATAGAGTTGACTCCTAATGTTTTGCTTCTATTGTCAAGGAAAAGCGTTTCATCTGGCAAGGCCAATGCCTAGGAACCGCATGCTATGAAGCAGGATCCTGCCTGGAACCGTCCACGGTCACCAACGCTTCAAGTATAAGGCAACGTCCAAAGTGGCCGAGCCCCTAATAGACTGCACGACATGGCCGGCCGAAACGAACCCATGTGGCGTTGTGTGGCACAACCCACGGCCTACAAAGGAGGCCGCATTGTAAATCAGGATTCACTTCGCCGGCTCTGATTAGCTTAGCCGTGCCGCGCATCCTTGCTCGCAAGCCCCGTGGTTCTGTGGTCTTGATCAACACGAAATGTCACACACGACACTGGGAGGGTCAGTACTCCGAAATCATGTCTCCGCCAGGCTGCATCTACGAGTCCTGTAAGAGGCCGGGGCTCTCGGCCGCATGGCGCACTAACGTCCGGGTGATGGCTGCCATTCTGCCTCGTGGTGGTTTACTTTCCTGTGCACAACCGCAGACTTGCAAGCGCTCTCTGAACCGCCCACAGATCAGAGCAACCTGCGTGGGTGATTCAACGGGCAAGTTACTGACTTGTATCGCATTAACTAAAAAGGTGCAACATAAAGAATTTACAACATGGTAGTGGTATGATGTAATCCAAACCAAGCTCCAAACTTGTCGATTCTGTCCAGCTCTCCTGGAAACCGCCATGGCTGTGTCTTGTCCAAACTACACACTTTGTCAACCTGCGATATAAAACCAAACTATGAGGGATTTAATTCCCATCGAAAGCTACCAAGTGGCAAATAAGAACAAGGCACAAAAAGACAAACGAGATGGTGGCAGCTTTGTTCATGCGGCAGTCGCCAAAACGGATGGGCGTGAAACTAGCACAGCCCAGGCTGTCGGTACACGTATCCGGCACACCCACATGACGATAAACGCTTCCTTTCGATGCATTTGTCAGTTTTTGCTTTCGTTGCTCTGCACTGTAGCTGCTGCTGCCAAGGAGGTATCCACCAGAGCTCTTTTCACTAGACCAGGGTTCTTGCATATTGTAAAACGCCTCGCGCCGGAGCTTGCTGCATGACCAACCACTGCATCGTCTCAAAGAATGCAAGCCGTCCAGCTACGCGTAACAGATGTAAATATGCTCTCTTTGTACGCACTGATTTATCCAGATACAATGCTTAGAGTTCTTTTTCCCAGTGGAGAAATGATTGAGAGAAGAAATTGACCGATTCCCTTTAAACGACCAGCCGCCAGACTCCAGTAGCTTCGCAGTGTCCTCCCCTCCAAGAGCTTCATCTCACGGAGACTTCTGGCCCCTCCAACCCTCTTCCTCCTCTTACCGAATGAGGTAAACTGCTTCCAGAGGTCTTGTACTCCACCGCGTACCTGGTATCCATAACTAATAGATCTCGTGACGGTACTAGATGGTGGCTGAACATGTAAATGGTCGAGCCTTGCGTCAAGTCCGTGGCCTTAACTCCGCGGCGTCGTAGCGTCTTCTGTCTATGTAACCCTCAAATGGTTTACTGAACTGGGATCAAGCTATCTGTTCTGTAAAATAGTTATCCCTGAAAGCCATTGAGCAAGTCTCATCCTCTCGAGTACCTGTAAACATGCTCAATTTCGCCCACGGAGCTCCCGTCTAAGCGAGGCGTAACTCTGCGAACACAATCGACTAATTGAATGACCCAATTTCAAATCCGATACAAGCTAATGCGCCCTGAAAAGCTCAACAGCTCATGTGAACAATAAAAAATCAGCTAGTGTTTGATCCTGCCTCCATCCCTGTCTGGCAGCTACGTCATTCATTCTCTCTTCCAGACTGCCCACGCCCTTTTGTAGACATAGTCACGCAAAAGTACTCTTCAAAGTATCGTCTAGTTGAGTTGAAATGGTTGCAACCCAATGAGAGTCATATCGCCTCGCTTTCTTGGTGCGGTACAGTTGTAAATACCAAGTTTAGAGCTCAATTGGGATGAGGTCAACATCAGGTCCGTGTGGCCGGCCTCAATTCCATTTACAGTGGCCATCCTACCAATTCTTTAGGCAGAATTCAATCTTGTACAGCTAAAATAAGGGCAGGCGGTACTTTGAAAGTACACTCTCGAAAGATAACAAAAGTCGCCGACGCTGCTGCTTGCGTGCTGCGGCTGCACACTTTACCAGATTCGATCAAAAGTGCATATTGTACGCGTCTTACGTAGCAAAGAGAGTTTGATCAGGTGCTACAGATGAACTCCTCTTTGCTGCATGACCATTGTTTAACTTGCCGTCGGGTGTGACACGATATGCAGGCTGGTTGGCCGCAGCTTCGAGGCTTGGATCGACAATCCATGCTGTTATCGTGACCTCTTCGGCAGTCAATTAATTGCACCGAGAAAGACAGCAGATTGGCAATGTTGACATAAGTATATTTATTGTTCAGGTCATGGCAAACATGGTCAGCCTAAGCTAAGGACGACCAAGTCTCTGAAGCTAGTAATTGCTAAGCTAAGCCTTCAGTCCTCGTCATCGACCTTGTCAGCCACCATTTCCTTGGCTTTGTTAATCACTCTCTCCGGCGGTCGTTCCAGCGGGTCAGGCGGACTGCTGACGCCGCTTGGAAGAGGCGTCATTTGACCACTGGCCGGGAGGCTGTCGGGACGGCTGGCTGGTCCGCTGGGCGGAACGCTGCCTCCGGCCGCCAGCAGCTTCATGCCATCTGGCGAGCTGGGCACCATCTTCGCGTCGAGACCGGGGATATGTATGCGTCTGGCTTCGTTCTGGTAAGCAGCGGGAATGATTTCAATAATCTCGTCTCGTGGGAACTTGAGGGCTGGAATCTCCCTAGTAGAGCAGTGCATCAAGTACGCGTAGAGTACCCTCAGTACAGATTCATGGGCAATAATCAAGAGATCATTCTGCTCTCGCTCTAGCTCCAAAATTATGGGCTCAAGTCGAACTGCTAGGTCATGGTACGACTAAATAGCATGGTTAGATGGTAGTCTAAGGGTTTTAGGACAATTGGACAAGGCTTACCTCCGCACGGGGATACCGGTGATGATATGGATCTAGCTCGTGCTTCTCAACTTCATCGGGATACAGTTGCCGGATAAGACGCTCAGACATCTTTTCGCAGATTCCTGGGTTGAGCTGGCTCATTTGCGAGCGTTGGCGAACTTTATAGCCCATATCTTTCAGGACGTCTGACGTCTGAATAGTTCGCAGGCGTGTCGACGCCCAAACTGTAAGCGGTGATAGTGGTCCTGGTGTGGTTCCCTTATCCGCGACTTCGGCGTGCTCTTGTTCTCGGTGCTTTAACAAGGTATCCGTCATTTTGCGAGCGTACAGCTTTCCCGCCTCAGACAGAGGCGCGTCTGCCCTGAAGGAGTCCTCGTCCGTCGTGACACCAGCTCGGACAAAGAATGTTTTGCGGGACTTGATGTGAAGGTTGGTGAGGTAAAAGACAATTCGGTGAGACAGGTAGTTGAAGCTGACATTGTTGTAGAAGAACTTCGTGCCAGCGTTGATCATTTTGATATAGTTGAGTTCCGCTTCATCCATGGTTTCAAACATTGGAATTCGTACTTCGATTCGCTTTAGGTAGAGTTTGGCTGCTTCATCAGGGTCCATTCCAGCAAACTGTTTTCTGGTCAGTATGGTCGTGCATGAGGGGAGGGTCAATAATGCCGACTTACGTCTGGAGACGAAATTTTAACATTTCGGGCATTCTCCCTCAGGATACGCTCATCATCAACAAAGGACTCGATGAAAAGGGTCTATGAAGCGGTTAGCGTACTGCGATGCCTATTACCATTCACCATCATCTCACCTGAACATCATGCTTCGCGAGCTCCTTTGCCAGAGAGCGACGGCCACTGGCAGTAGGGTTAACCGCGTCGTAAATGGCTACTTGGCCATTTTCATGGTTCAGCCAGGCGTAAATATCTTCGCGGCATTTCTTCAGAATCTTCTGTCTTAGTATCACTGAGGATGGTGACGCATCGGGGAAGAAGTAGTCGGCTGGAACAGAGCCTTCGGGCCCGATTGTTGCTCGGCGGTAATCACCAAGATGGAAGATGCGAGTCTTGACTCCTAGCCACGACAGGTAGCGAGCTAGTGATACACAGATATGGCTACTACCAGTTAGCTCAGTTTTCGCTAGGTACTACCACGGTTGCTTACGTCTTGCCGCGGGCTGGAGGCCCAACCATGACGATGGCGATACGGCCCGAGTGAAACAGGCGCCCGGACATGGTGCTGTATAATTGAGCCGGGGCCATACTTTCATTTTCGGTGACATCATGAATGCCGTCAATGAATGTTGAGCTTTTGCGGCGATAACGCGGCGCATTGGCTGCGATTTCGGCGGTTCTATGGATGTCAGCTTCGAAGCTCCGGCAAAGTAAAGGTGCTGGCACTATGCCGCTATCGTTGGAGATAGATGGATTTGGCCGACGTAGCACGCTGCTACAGATTGCGGCTCGAGTTGATGTTGGCAGGAGGTTCAGGCATCTAGACTCACAGCAAGGTGTCCATGGTTCCGTGGACGGGCGGATAGACGCTCTCGATGAACTGCCAGGAGCTACAGTGGGTAGATGGGCCAAGCCGCTTCTCTTGTCGGACGAGGAATCGTTTCACACGTGAAGACGCGGAAGTAAGTCTTTCGGTTGGACTTCTCGTGGAGGATGATGACGCCTGTGCTATGGCTGGGCAAGGTGTTGTTGTAGCACAAACGGTGGGGAGCTTGGCTAATGGAAAGTCGTCGGCCGGTTCCTTTTCGTCGGGGCCGTCGTCACCCAGCAGCGCTTACAATCGGCTTCTTGTAACACCTTGCGGAGCTCAAATAAGGATAGAATGAGCTGGAAATGGAATTTTAATATGACGAAATTGATTTAGACGTAGAATATGTGATGACTGGCCATTTGATGAAATGATGAGCATACAGGGTAAGGTAGTAGGACGTCAGTGGTGGTGCCCCGGGGTGCCCAAGGACAAGTACCATCCGAAGTAGCTGATACTAGAAAATTACCGCTGTTGGCAGGAGCCTCTCAACGAAGGGATGATAACATTAAGGATGGAGCTAGCGTCACATGTGTAAAAGAATGAAAGCAGTGCCATGAGATAGAGGATTACGAATTTGCAAATAAAAATGCTTAATAGGAAAATTTAGATTTAATTTGGAATAGCAAAGGAATATCAAGTTCTCTGCCAGGCCGACTACCCAGATATCCAAGTACCTGGTACCTCAGCAACGGCTAGCCAGGCACGTGCCGGTACCGGGAACGGAACATTTCGCCTTCCGACCACTCACTGACGCTGGGCCACACGTCAACGGTGGTACCAGACAGGCCAGCTGGGGCCATTCTGAAAATTATTCTCCTGCTCCATCCCTAACTCATCCGAGCTCGCCATCGTGTACGGAATAGCTGGCGTCACGGTCCCGAAGCCTTTTGTCAACTATACCCTTGTCCTAGCCTTGTGGAACATATTTTCCCGCAAGAGTACATTGGTTATTGGTTTCGACCCTTTGACCTCATTTCTTTCTCCCGTTTCGCGCTCGGTCACCTCCGCTCGGAGCCGTACGACTCGTCAACATGGCCGCCATTTCCGACTCATTACGCTCCGTCCTCTTCACCAACCCGATTGCCGTCACCATCGGGGATGCGCTCAACTCCTTCTCTGAGCGCCGTGCAAAGCTCGGCCTGTCCAACCCTGGCACGATAGAGGCGTTGGCCAAGGAGGTTCAGCGCGATGTCTTCCTCAACAACCACATGTTCACTGGCGTTCGCGCCGACCTGACCAAGGTCTTCAGCATGGCTCCCCTCTTCCAGGTCTCTCACCAGTTTGCAATGGGCGAGCGCATCAACCCGTACACCTTTGCTGCGATGTACGGTACCTCAAAGGTAGGCCTTCGCAACATGTCACTCGACCACCGTCTGGCATTTGCTAACTCGCGCAACAGGTCTTCTGCCAGGGCAACCTCGATAACGAAGGCTCTCTTTCCGGACGCTTCAACTTCCGCTGGACCGATAAGCTTGTTTCGAAGTCGCAGATCTCCATCGCCCCCGGCGGCCAGGATATGGCTCAGTTCGAGCACGAGTACACTGGCGACGATTTCAGCGCATCCCTGAAGATGCTCAACCCCTCGTTCCTGGAGGGTGGCATGACTGGCATCTACATCGGTAGCTACCTTCAGTCCGTCACTCCCAAGCTCGCCCTCGGTATGGAGACTCTGTACCAGCGCCCTTCGCTGTCCCAGGGTCCCGAATGCGCCGTTTCCTACTGCGCCAGATACAAGTCCCAGGACTGGGTTGCCACTGCTCAGCTCCAGGCTGCCATGGGCACTCTGAACACGACTTTCTGGAAGAGACTTTCGGACAAGGTCCAGGCTGGTGTCGATTTGAGCCTCGGCCTCGTTCCCTCCGCCGGCGGTGTCATGGGCGGTGGCCTGCAGAAGGAGGGTGTCACTGCCATTGGCGCCAAGTACGACTTCCGCATGTCGACGTTCCGCGCTCAGGTCGACTCCAAGGGCAAGCTGAGCTGCGTGCTGGAGAAGCGCGTCGCTCCTCCTGTCATGATGACCTTTGCCGCCGATATTGACCACTTCACTGTATGTCACTTAAAAGCTCCGTTCCCAGTAATATCTACTAACATGCCTTGCCTGCAGCAACAAGCCAAGCTTGGTCTGGGCGTCTCCATCGAGGCAGCCCCTGAGGAGCTCCAAGATCAGCAGGAGGCTCTCGGCGGCCAGACACCCCCCAACATTCCTTTCTAAGTGTCGAAAAGCGGGCGATGATGACGAATGTATCCCGACGCAACCACACCGACTGTAACCTCATATACCAAGGAGATTTACGAAAACATCTAATGTAACCCGAGAAATATTTGAAAAGCACACGAAACGCCATCTACTTTCGCCCGATGTTTTACTAGCCACCTTGTTTCTCCGTCACGCAACCAGAACCCTGATGGCATCGTCGTTTCTTTTTACTATACGTCCGGGTACCTGCATACGAATATCGAATAGATCATTGCGCGGATTCTCATTACAATATCTTTGTCGTCTGTTTGTTTGGCCTAGTGGCGTTGGTCGGGCCGTGTTTTTCTGTTATAGGTTCTTGGTTTTCGGCTAGTCGCCGATGTCATGAAATCTCTTGTATATTAAACTCCTCTTTTCTTGTGGAAGAAACAAAAAATTCGAAAGAGACGCGATACTACCACAAAAAGGGTGTCGGTCTCGGGGCGATGGGGAGAGCATGTATGAACATTTCTGGGTTCTTTCAGTGGGGGAGCAGGGTCTTCTCTCTCGGACTGGGTTCGGCCAGAGACACTTTTATTAGTTGTCCTTGTGTACGAGGAAGAATAAATGTCGAAAATTATAGACTCATGAAAATCTCCTTTGCCTTTTATGTGACGTTAATAGCAGCCTTTGTCGGAAAGATCTCTACGGCACATGTCCTGTTTCTGCATGTTATGTGGCATATTAGACGTGAGAAAAGTATCATTTGCATCTATGAACGTATGAAATGTACAGAAACCAATTCGATACAGACGCTGAGCCTTAGCCATGCTGACAGAAGCAAAAATGTTCCCTGCAAGAGGAGGAGGTGTGTATTCAAGAAAACGCAAAACCAGCTGGTATGATCCCAAGGCCTGTACCCAACAAACGCAAAATCAGAAGAAAATACCGTTCAACATCATCCTCGGAAACTTTCGTAAAAGGTCCAGTGCGTGATTTGCCTGGCCCATGCTAATTTCCATCTCGCGTTAATCGTATGCAAAAATGCAACTATACTGTGGAGAGCACAACAACTTTCTATACTGCATGCACATGCACATCACATCACAACGCATTCTCGCTCTGGCTGCGAGTTCTGCTTCTGCTTGCTCGGTTTATCCTTAGCCTTCTCCTTGACCTTGCTCTTGTGGTGGCCATGGCCGTGCTTCTGTGTTGCTGCCTGTGGTGTCTTGTCACTCTCTTGTTCTTGCTCGGCCATGTTTCTGAGAATATCGAAGCTGGTCTTTGTCGGCGACATGACGGGCGTGTCCTCGTCGTCGTTGCCCTCGACGAGTGGTTCCTTGCTCGTCTTCATGAAGCCGCCGAGCCGGCTCATAGTCATGCTGATGCGGCCATCGCTGGATTGGCTTGGTGGGCGGCTCTGTCGTCCAATCGTAAAGCGTGACGCAGCGCGGGAGAGCCTTGACGTATTGGTATCGCTCGGAGAAATCACCGGCGAAGCACCTTCTGGAGTTCGCGCAGGAGTGATTGCCGGGGTGACAGCGGTGGAGTCGATGAAGTTCAAGCTCTCGCGACGAGAACCTGGCGTAGAACCGGATATTGATGGCCGCGCTGAGACGTCAAAGTACTTGCGACTGGGTCGCTCGGCTTCGAGTGACAGCCTTATACTTGGGGGCTTGCTATGAACTGATTGGCGTCCATCTGTAAGACCCCGTGATGACTGCAGCTCAAGGCTAGTCTTGGATTCTTGGTATGAGGGAGGGCCGGTTGCCGTTCCGTCAGTGGATGGACAAGTGATTTCCACCATAGGGACGACTTGATAGAACAGTAGGTATGGCATCTCTTCCGTCAATGCCTTTCTAAAGTCATCAACGTAGGTGACACGGTTTTCTTCCAAGTCATCAAAGAGCACCCACTGTGCCTCTTCATAGTCCGGCGGGGGATCGAAATCATGCCTGCGGTTATCCCGAAGAAGCTTTGGTGCTACCCTGGCAAAGGTAATGTAGTGACCGCTCTGTAACGAGTCGCCACGATGGCAGACAACAGATTGCAGAACGAGCTTATATTCCGTACTCAAGGCGCTGTCGCCATTTTCCATGTTATGTTCGTTGGCCATCATAAAGTGTGGTAATCGGAGGCTATCCGGGATATCAATATACGTGTTGTGTCGGCTTGGCTGCCCAGATTCCGTCATCGCGTAGCGCTTCAAGCAAATACCGACAACTGGGCGTTGCTCAAAATTGAGAGCGACCTCGCTATCGTTACGAGGTTCGCTGGGTTTAATTGCGTGCCAAGCTGTATATTGTTAGTGTGTGATCCATTTTCTCTGAAGCAAGGGACAAGTGACTCACGGATGAGGCGGAAGAACTGCCAGGCAGGGATTGTTACGGCCTTTACAACGATGGAGCCTTTACGTCGAGACTTTGGTGCTGTGGTCGACTCATCTTCATTCGTTGGCTTGCCCTCCTCATCCAACACAACGCGCTGGATTACGCTCGTTGCTCTCCGACGCGCAGTCGTAGGGCTGTTGGTCGAGTCTTGACCTGCGGCGTCATTTCCACCGCCTGCATGCTCTGCAGCAGAAGCGCTTGTGCCTATTGAGGAGCGCGATGGAAAAGGATGAAGAGGCGCCATGTCGACTGGAGACGCTGTAAAGGCCGTTGACGTGCCGCCTTCTTCATCGCGAAGCAGGCGGATCGTATTTCTATGGACAAGCGTTGGCGTATCTGGGGAGCCTTCCTCGATAAATGATTTTTTCGCCTCTTCGCTATCCCGCAGGACATCGACGCGGGCATTGAAGTATTCTTCCAAGCAGTCTTCGAGCTTGATGCCTTTTCCCTCCGTCATAGGAGGCACTGCCAGGTTCAGTAGTCTTTCGTACACGACTTTGTGATCGTCGTCATCCTTTTTGCCTTGGTGGAAGAGGTCAACCTGCAATGACAGCAGCGGCAGTTCCAGGGTCTCGGTAAGGAAGGCAAAGGCTTCTGAAGTGTCTTGCTGCTCCAATAAACGGGCGTCGGACCACCCACAGTCACCCAGTGAATCTTGAATTAACTTGGTCTGGCTGAAATCAGTACAACTGAGAAGGCAGGTTGTGGATACGGGACGTCATGCTTACAAGGTCAGTGTTGATGAGTTTGCCGGACCGGAGCATGTTGACCCAAACACGCAACAAATTGACAAGCCTATTCTTTGGATCGTCCGGCGCAAAGCTGCTTTGCAGCATGGACTCATAAGCATCCAGCCTACAAAACATGGCGAAGAGCAGCGCATCGAGGTAGCAAGTCACTCCCCCGCGGTTCTCGGCTCCTAGCATGTGGACTCTCGGGTTGTACGGCATAACTTTGCCCAACGCCGACTGTTGTTCGAGGTCGATAAACTCGGCCGTTTGTGTAATGTCTCCATTGCCGAATTGGGTCGCGAGAATGTCCTTGATGTGTTCGGGGGTGACGTTGGTGATGCCGAGTTCGTCGAGGCGGCGTTGGACGTCTTCAATCTGGGGCGAGTTAGATATACCGTCGTCACGTACAAATGAAGGAGGACGTGTACATACCTTTGCGCTGTGATCTTCGGTCTCGTCTTCTCCAGTCGTAGTTTTGTTCTTGTCGTTCTTGAAGAGGGCAAAGAAAGCTTCGGCAGAGCGTTGGCGGTGCTGGGCAAGGACACTTGTTAGCCTTTGTGCTGAGAGCCGGGGAAAGGGTCAAGCTGGAGCAACGGGAGGCACAGTCCAGGTACAGGTATAGTGCTCACCTTGTTCGACGGCGGTGCCGACTTGCTTCGGCTTTGCGCGCCCTGCTTGTCTCGCAAGCTCAAGAACTTGCGGGGAAACTCCTTCATCGTGGCCGGCGCGGGTTTCCGAGTGTGACGGGGAACCCGATGTTGGCCAAGGCGAAGATGAGCCTCGCGGTTTTCAGCGAGGCGTCAGAGCAGGAGCAGCACGATGCGTCATTCTCTGCAAGCAACGGGTGTAGGTGAGGGCAGAGGCTGCGGATTCTGTCGGCTGAATTGCAATGGCGAGGTCCCTTTGGGCGGATGTTTGGACTGTCGATGGGGCGGTCTGCTGCGCCAAACGAAGAGAACTGGGCGCCGATATTGGGGTTTCGAGGACGGGAATGACGGTTCAACTGATGAAGAGGAGAAACAAGGGCAGAACAGAAGGTATTGCTCGGACAAGGGGGCAAATTTCCGTCGAACGTCTTGGCCAAGAAGGTGGTTCGAAGATGAGCTTAACTGAGGCGACAGTTGTGTTTGGCAGCGCATCAGTGGGGTAGTTGTTGAGTTTTGGCGGGGTCAGGGTGGCACGCTCGCAGGGCGCCTTTTAGCATTACTACCTTAACACAGGGCGCGGCGCCCGAGCTCGACAGTGGTTCGTGTTGGTGGCGCCGGGAGGCGAGGCCGCGCCAGCCACGGATCCAGCGCCGGCGGTATCTAGCGGCCTTGGAACTGGAGCGGCAGCGGACACCGGTGCCTGTCAGGTTTATTTCGACGGCACCAAGTATCAGGGTGACGGTAGCGGTTATGGCTAAGTTAGACACACGCAACGACAAGACGGTATTCAGCTGGGCCCACGGAGATGACGTAGAGCAAGGCCAATTTTTAAGCATATGCGCCTGGAACTGTGTTCCCTATGCTTCGCGCGAGATGTTGTTCGTCACGCCACGCAGCCCCGTCTAGTTCCCGCTGCCACGCCGAACGTGAGCCGGGCGGTGCGGCAAGGCTGGCTAGAGGCTGACGGCGTGTGACAGACCACGTCATGGCATGACGCGCAAGGTTCAGGCAGATGCGATGAGAAGGCAGGCAGGCAAGATCAATGCACAACGGACCCCTCATCATTACGAACGCTATCTCTGGAATAGCGAGATATCCGAGCAGCCGGCGGCTGCGTGGCGGACAACCACTTTTGGCCATGACGCTGTGAACGACGCAGGCAAGTATGGCGGCCTTGCAAAATTAGGAGAAAACCGTTAAAAAGTGTACCTGTAGATGGGTTATTTTTAGAATTTCTACGAAAGCCATATTCCCAATAATAATGGTAGTTTGATGCCTGGATCATGTTTCGTTGGGCAACGATGCCTACCATCTGTGTCTGAGCAGAGCCGACCCGCTTTGAACACAGTCCTCGCCTGCGCCACAGCACCTCTGAACGAACCACCACATGCGGGTCAGCCACAGTTTGTGGCTGACCCGCATTAGCCACCCTGCAAAGCTGCTTGTAAATTTCCACTCGCACACGACCTCTCACGCACTTGCGGCTCAAGGACAGCGCTTCACATCACCAGCGACCCCTTCAATTGCTGCAATGGCTGGTGCTCGCGAAGGAATGCGCGTGGCGAGGGCCCTGGGTGCCAGGCGTCTACAGCAGCACTCGGTGCCAACGTGCGCGAAGAGATTTGCGTCGAGCCATGCCGCGAAGAAGGATGACCCCTTGGCCGACTTGGAGACGACATCTGCTTTTTCCAGCAAGAACCCCGACGAGGCTGCTGTCAAGGCCTTCCAGGAACGCAAGGTGGAACGAACGAGAGAGAACCAATTGCCCGGAAGCAGGTGAGTTCTCCACGGAGAGACGTCTGTTTGGCCGCCCGTCCTCTAACCTGATCGCAGATACCAGTACCATCCTCCCAAATACTACCGCGGTCCCCTGCACCCGGTGCAAGCGCCGCCTTCCTCGGACCCGACAGCCCGCGACTTTGTCCCCGGGCCTTTCAGCTTTCCTCGCATGAAACACACCTACGACAGCACCGTCGCTCCCGACCTGCTGACGATGACATACCAACACACGCCGCCCGGCACTGTCCAGCCCGAGTCGCAAAAGGGCAGCCTCCGAGGCTGGGACGGCTCGTCCCCTTATCACAAGAACCGTCCCAGGCGCGGCCCGCGTGGTGGAAGCTCGTCCAGGCTGGGCCTTCTCGAGCGCGACATTACGTTTAACAACATCCCCGAAATCGAAGCCGTGACCATCAACTCGTACGCACCGCAAGCCTCTGACAACAAGGAGTACCTTCACGTTGCGCGCGCCATGGTCCAGGCCATTACCGGCAGCTACCCAGAAGTGACCACGGTCAAGAAGCACGTCGTGCAATGGGGCGTTCGCAAGGGCGACAAGGCCGGCGCCAAGGTGACGCTGCGTGGCGGCGCCGCCTATGAGTTTGTCGACAAGCTGCTCACGCTGGTGCTGCCCAGAATCAAGGACTGGCCTGGTGTCAAGGCTAGCACTGGTGATAGGGCGGGCAATCTTGCCCTTGGCCTAAAGCCGGAGTGGATATTGTTCTTCCCAGAGATTGAGTTCAACTACGATGTAAGCATCACCGGACCTCTGCATATGCCACTGACTTGTCGCTGACCGCTCCTTTCTAGATGTACCCCCCGAAGCTGATGCCTGGCTGTGACATTGTGATTCACACCACGGCTACCTCGGACAGGCAGGGTAGACTGTTGCTGGAGGCGCTGGGTTTCCCATTCTACGGAAAGATTTCATACTAAGGATGGCGCGGGGTTGAAAAAGAGTGGTCGCGAATTCCGCGGCAAGCATGAGGAGCCTGCTTTTCACATAGACATTTCACCATGTATAACAGCTGTATGTAACAAATAGTGTATTCGAAAATAACAAGAAATACTCTTTTTGAAGTTCTAAATCTGCCATGCCCTGGCAATCCACCAGAGCAGAGCGGCCATCAATCCCACAGTCATGGGTTGCGACCATTTGATCAACGCCGAAAACGCCGCCCAGATGCATTATATTCTTTTTCCTTGTCCGATTTCAGATTTCTCGTGGCCTGACCAGTGTCTTAGGCGGCCTTGGCCTTCTCCCGAAGATCGTTGATGATCTTGTCCACCTGCTCCATGTCCGTGGCATCGCACGTCTCCGCGGCGTGGTCAGCGGCGACGAGCTGCTCAACAGTCGCATCGAGCGCGGGCTGGTAGTTTCTGCAAGCCGAGCTCAGCGCATAGATGGCCTTGCGCCGGACATCCTCGGGATGCTCAGTGCCCACGGCGAGCCCGACGAGGGGCTTGATGCCGCCGGCGGCCAGCAGGCGCTCCTGGGTCTTGACGTTGTTCTGCACCGCGGTGCCGATGCACCACGAAGCCATCTTGCGGATCTCGGGCTCGGGGTGCTCGAGCTGCTCGAGCAGCGGCGTCCACAGGTTGAGGGCGGCAATGTTGTTGGCGTTGTCGAGGCCCTCGATGAGCTGCTCAAAGTTGTCAAAGGCGATGAGCTTGTTCGCGAGCGTCACCTCGGAGTCGGGCGAGGTGATGATCTCCATGGACGCGCGCATCAGGTCGGCGTCTGAGGGTCCGCCCATGAGGGAGGCCATGACCTCGGGTGTGAGGTTGGTCTGCGGCGGCGCAGCCGTCTCGTCTTGCCTCGAGCTTTCGGAGTTTTCAATGCTCCAGCGGAGGAGGGTGTTGAGGCGGTTGTCTTCCATGTTTGCGGATGGGAGCTTTGGAGGGGGTTTCCGATTGGAATTTGTGTCGCTGAAGGAGGTAAAGAGATGCTAATGATTCCCGAGCTGCACGGGTGCGGATAGCAGTGTGTAGGGCGGAAGGAAAATGGAAATGTTGATTGAAGAAGAATAAATTGTCGTCGCTGCTCAGCGAGTCGCATAGCAATATTTCATCATAATCTGTGGAAGGTCCACCAATCTTCTCGAATCTTCATGAGTGGACTAGCCTAAATAGGAATAGCGTCCACTTTTGGGGACAGCCGTTCCACCAAGCTCACCTGCCAGATCGCTGCCAAACTATGCATAGCCGCATGGACGATGTCTGGTCTACTAAGTTGATGCTTACGCGTAGCTCATAATGGAGGTGCATGAAAGGTATTATTTTGGTGTGATTCAGTTACGTTATAGGCTACGAGTACGAGGAGAGAAGCCTGTATAATCCCTTGTCGTACACTGGCGCCCGATTTTGCGATAGCAGTACAACTGCAAGCAGAGCACGTAGAGGCCTATTTTCTAGTCCATTTCTCTTCTGGTTGGAGAATTGGTACAGTATTATTATTAAATATCACCGTATACTGTCCGCAATGGCTGCGATGGCTTTCGAGGATGTTGGTCAACCACAATCTGCCAACAACAGCCGTCATGACCAGCATGCGAATATCCAGCCCCAATTTAGTTATCGCACTTTTCACTTGACGCGCTATTAGGATAGCCCGTTTACCTGGGAAATACCGAGCTAGCCCGGCGGCGGGGACTTTTGGTGGCCAGAGTTATGGCCTACACATCTCGGGATGGCTGGATGCCCCATGGTCTAGCGACCGTCGCGCTACGGGGTATGGACGGAGCTGCGTTGGTTAGAGTCGAGCTCAGCAAGGGAGAGTGACGCAGGAAGACAGCACGGAGTTTGGACAGGAAAGGGGTGATCTTGTCCGGTTAGACTCTAAGCTGTACGATGCGGCCTTACGGTCTGGAGTAAGTTCCATGCGAACGGTCAACGGCACGACGACCGAAGAGTTCCAAGCATGACTCTTCCCTAGGCAGCAGGATATTTCTTGGTCAGACAGACGCCGATATTCGTCTCGCGCAAGCAAAACGACGAAAATGAAGCTCCAGCTAGAACGTGGCAGAGGAACAGGCAGCGACATAGGAAACAAAACGTTTGGTGGGCGGGAGCCGTGCTGGTATGCGACATGCGCTGACGAAGGCACTTGCGCCACCACTTCGTTTTTTTGGTGGTCCGCTACACCACTCTCTCCCACCAGGCTGCCGAATATCCCCATTTTGTAGGTACCCGCGGACAGCGGTGCAGGAATCATATATATGTAGATGACGGCCAATTGGAATCTACGGCCCTACGAAAGTGCAGCAAGGGTCCAAGACAGCAGCCATGAACGGCAGCATTGGCAACAGAAGCCATCTTCACCAGAGCCGTCACTCTTAGGGTTGTCACAGCCACTCTACGTACGTACCTCTGTACTCGTAGGCTACAATGTTTGGCGAGGCCAAACTGACGAAAAGGTCAGGTGGACGGCAGGATGCACCAAAGACGAAGAAGATTTAAATTTAGAAGCAAGTTCAAAAGGGATGGGGGCCATGTTTCGGGCAGGTCACTATAATGTCTCTGGCACGACTCTGCGCGGAGCCGGGCACGCCGTGGTCGCCGCATCACGAATCGTCAGTGGATGACGACCACTATTGATTACAAGGTGTGGTTGCTGTGGCTCGCCCGCCACGCCAAAAGGGCTGCCTCACAGTCTGCTCGCTCGCCCGTCCCATCCTGTTTGGTGCTGACAGGCGGGAAAAAGCTTCACTTCAGCTGGGTCCCCCGCCACAGCCACCTTGCAACCCGGCCAATCAGCTGCGCCCGCCCGCTGCTTTGCACCTCTGGAAAGAGAGTGCCTTCTTGTGGCAGCGACGCCGAACATGCTTGCCCGGCCAGGTACCTTGGGATAGGTACTTCTGTAGCACCATTTTTAGGTACCTTTTTTTGTTTCCCAATTGCTGGCGGCGCCCGCCCTAACGTCGTCTCATTCCCGGGGCGGTCCAAACAGCGCAGGACCGAGAGAGAGGTCTCGCCTGGGCTGGGCTAGAGCCCCGCCTGCTCATCATCACTTTTAGGCCCGCCCACAACTTTTGGTGGCCAGGTTACCTGCGCGCCCGCCCGTGGCATGACCTTGCCCCAAGGTACCTAGCTCAAGGTACCTCTCCCACCTGCCCACGCCCAAGCCCAAGCCCAAGCCCAAGCCCGCGCGTCCGCCGACCGGGCAGCCAGCCTGTGCCACAGTCGTGGCCAACCAAGCCAGACCCAGGCGGAGATACTTGACTCCTTTCTCGCCCCCCTCCTCCTCCACACCTTCCTGCCTTTCCTCTCCCATCAACCACAAAAACATACCATCTGCCATTACTCCTTGGACTCGAGTCTGCCCGTTTGGCCTTCTTCGATTCATTCTACCCCTGAGCTCTCGTGGTCCTTTTGCCCGTTGAGCTTCTCGGTCTCCTTATCCGTCGCATTTCCATTCTTCGTCGAATCTTATTCTCTCATCCGTAATCCGCAGCCATGGAGGGTACGTGGTCTTGTTCACCTCAGCCTCCCACCGGCCATCCGGCCATGCCGCCCGCCGGAGAGCCATCGCTTTTGTTGTCTCTGGGCTCATGCTAACGCTATTTCCTGTCTACAGAAGAGGTTGCTGCTCTCGTCATCGACAATGGGTAAGCTCTTTTGTGACCCCTCCGCTAGCCTCACCGACATCTTCACCCAAACGGCCGCCAGCTCCCCCCTTACCCCTCCTGGCCGCGATCCCGCCATGTCGACAGAGTCCCAACAGCCGCCCCGCGCCGATAATTGGGCCTGGAGCAGCCGTTGCTGGTTCTCAGACAGGGGCTACGGATGGCGGATGCAATTTTTTTTTCATGCTTTGCAGGTTTAGAAGGCTAACGTTGACTGAAGTTCGGGTATGTGCAAGGCTGGCTTCGCCGGTGATGATGCGCCCCGAGCTGTTTTCCGTGAGTACCCCACTTTAGCACCTTTTGCTTGCCAACGTGTTCTGCTCCGCCAGCAAGACCGTTGCGTCGCTCTCGTTGAGCGTAACAATGTATAACTCTTGCTAACGATTTTGCGACAGCTTCCATTGTCGGTCGTCCCCGCCACCATGGGTAAGTTCTTTCTTCATAACAAAGCGCGGGCAGCAATCGCCCGCCGTGGCTTGTAGCCATGCGCCTCTACCGGCATCCGCATGCTAACGGCGCATTGCAGCATCATGATCGGTATGGGCCAGAAGGACTCCTACGTCGGTGACGAGGCCCAGTCCAAGCGTGGTATCCTTACCCTCCGCTACCCCATTGAGCACGGTGTTGTCACCAACTGGGACGACATGGAGAAGATCTGGCACCACACCTTCTACAACGAGCTGCGTGTTGCCCCCGAGGAGCACCCCGTCCTGCTCACCGAGGCTCCCATCAACCCCAAGTCCAACCGTGAGAAGATGACCCAGATCGTCTTCGAGACCTTCAACGCCCCCGCTTTCTACGTCTCCATCCAGGCCGTCCTGTCCCTGTACGCCTCTGGTCGTACCACTGGTATCGTCCTGGACTCTGGTGATGGTGTCACTCACGTTGTCCCCATCTACGAGGGTTTCGCTCTGCCCCACGCCATTGCCCGTGTCGACATGGCTGGTCGCGATCTTACCGACTACCTCATGAAGATTCTTGCTGAGCGCGGCTACGCCTTCTCCACCACTGCCGAGCGTGAAATCGTCCGTGACATCAAGGAGAAGCTCTGCTACGTCGCCCTTGACTTCGAGCAGGAGATCCAGACTGCTGCTCAGAGCTCCAGCCTCGAGAAGTCCTATGAGCTTCCTGACGGCCAGGTCATCACCATTGGCAACGAGCGCTTCCGCACCCCCGAGGCTCTCTTCCAGCCCTCCGTCCTCGGTCTCGAGTCCGGCGGTATCCACGTCACCACCTTCAACTCCATCATCAAGTGCGACGTCGATGTCCGCAAGGATCTGTACGGAAACATTGTCATGGTAAGTAAAAACATTCGCCAGCATACCGCTCTTGGTTCGCAGTTGCTAATACCCATTGCAGTCTGGTGGTACGACTATGTACCCTGGTCTCTCCGACCGTATGCAGAAGGAGATCACCACTCTTGCTCCTTCTTCCATGAAGGTCAAGATCATTGCTCCTCCCGAGCGCAAGTACTCTGTGTGGATCGGTGGTTCCATTCTCGCCTCCCTGTCTACCTTCCAGCAAATGTGGATCTCCAAGCAGGAGTACGACGAGAGCGGTCCCTCCATTGTCCACCGCAAGTGCTTCTAAGGTGTGTAACTAACTTCTATTGTGGTATATGCCTTGCCTGTAGACGGCTAAGCTAACTGCCTCGCGAGTAGTCAAGCCAAAGCACAGGCGAAACCTCCTATCCTTCAGCAACTGCGGCAAGGATTGCGAAAGTGGCGAGCGAGCCGCAGCTCTGCCGTCCTCGTATACGCCACACTCGAGTCTTATATGTGCAAAATGTTTTTGATAGGATTAAGGAGGTTGGGCGTTGGTTGGTCTTTGGGGAATGTAATGGCCTACGTGGTATAGCCCTGTTGGGCCTTGTGCGAGGCTGACGGACTAGAAAGCTGAAGTTGGACCATACAAAAAATTATTCTCTTTGTTATCTTTGCTTTGCGGGTCTAGACCTGTTGAATGGAAGAATGCGATGGTTAGTTTGTATACTTACATGAGAAAAGTGGTTTGAATTGTGACTTTGCCGTGTCTGATTGAAGACGAGATTGTGCTGATGCTCGTACTCGTGCGCCCCGGCTTCGGCCAAGCAGCGGGTCACGACTGACGTCTGGTACATGATTTTACTGGTAATTTTATTGTTTCTGCCTGTCTGTAGCTATACCCGCATCTGTCGCTTGACTTTTGTTCAGTTCGGTAGACGTATCTGGTAGGCTTGTCGGCATTTTGTCCGCCTCAGTCTCTACGTCTGCCGCCGCCGCCGCGCCATCCGATTCAGCATTGTCCGACTGCGTTTCCTTTGCCTTTGCTTCCTCCAACAACCTGTACTTGCGTCGGCTCTTTTTCGCCGCGCTATCTGAGCGCTTCTTCCTCACGCCGCCGACAATGGCAGATCGACTCTGCTCGCCGTGGCGCAGGTCGTCCACCTTTTGTGCGAGGAGCTCACGCGCGTGCTTGCGGTTTTGCTCGCGTGAGCGGGTAGCCTGGGACTTGACTACGATTCCTGTGGGGATGTGTTTCAATTGTACCGCAGAGTTTGTTTTGTTCTGAGCGTCGTTTCATGAAAAATGTTAGGCCTGTTGAAACTTGAAATTCGTCTCATGAATGGTTCCCCCCGAGGAGCTGCAGAAAGTTGGGAGGCTTACAATCTTTTGACCACCGGGGCCACTGCCCTTTAAATATGACTCTTCTATTTCCGAGTCTGGTGGTGGTTTGGGCCTTGGGGGCATATTCTTTGCAAGGGAAGACGATGTGGTGGTTAACGGTCGGGAAGAGTAGGTGGATGAGCAAGGGCATTGAGAGGCGACGACGCGCCGCAGAAGTCGAAACATGGCGAATGGCGCTCCGTATAGACAAATATTAAAACTGTAACCAGGAAAACAAAGAATGAAACGGCTCTGCTGCTCGTGCCCGCACGAGAGAGCGATGTGATGGTTTCTTTAGAGTCGAGAAACACACGCATGCGCAAAAGGCTAAGACTGGGTACGTCACATTTTAACCGCGGAAGACAGGCCCAGTGACATTGTAGCGCAAAGATCCGCCCCACCGCCCAGGCAGAGTACCCCTGGGCCGTCCTGTCAAATTTCCAATCTTTCCCATGTTGACTCCCGCCGAATCCGAGATTCCTAACCGGTCAAACTTCTACTACTGCGTTCAGCTCTCGAAAGGATCCTTAACGCCTTGACGCTCTTCACGACTTGTGCGAATATTCCATTCTATACACGACGTCTCCAATTGAAATCCGCCGGCACTCCCGAGGTTGGCACGCCGAGTCCTCCGCAACAATCGTATCCGAGCCATTGAAAGGCGTTTCTCACGAACCGAACATCTTCGCCGGCTTCTTCAGGGTGCCACGAAGAAACGCGACCGAAAGAACAATCCATTGTACACTATAATATAGCCGTGCCAGGATGGCTACCACACTCGCCTCGACGTGGGAATGGATGCGACGGAAGCAAGTCCAGATTGAAGTCACATTTGCCGTGTACATGTTTACGCCCTGGGAAAAGTTTACATTCTGTAGGTTTCCGCCTCCCGTCCAATTGCCAATTGGTATGCGATATTTTTCTTCTGCAACACTTTGCTAACCATTTCTCGCCTCTTCCGTGCAGGGTCCATCGTCTTCCTCCTGTTCAGCCTGACCTTCATCGCCGCCGTCCTCTACCTGCCTCACCACATCTCCATCCTCGCGGGCCGCGCGTGGTACTATATCAACGGAGAAAACGCCGACTTTGGCTCAGCGAGCGAGGTCATCAAGAGCGTCGTGACAACCAGCGTGCTCGGCGAGACGGGGCTGCCCGAGATGACAAAGGCTGCTCTGGATACGCCGCCCATCAAGGCCGAGCTGTGAAAAACCGAAGCCTACATAAAATGGGCAAAGAATCATCTGGAGGGCGACCTGTCTGGCTATATCTGGACTGCATTTTGATTGAAGGGCGGCGTTTATAATGTTTGATGGGGATCTTTGCGAAGCTTGCATGCTACTAACATAGTCCGACTCTGATAGAGTACAGAGATGTAAAAATAATACTACATACTACCATATTACATACTGGTCATGTTCTTATGTGATTGTTTTTTAGACTGGCCCCGAGTATTCCTGTTTTATTTCATTATTGCCTTGCGTCTATGCTCCGTTTCGTAGATATGAATTGGTAAACGAATACAACCTCAACGATGCATCGTCTCCAGCAACAGCGAGTTCTCCTTCGTCCTTCTCGCCCTGTCCTGCAGGTCGCCAAGCAAGCTGCAAGATCGTCTTTGGCAAGCACAGGCTACATCATCATGGTTAGCATTCTAGCCTTTAGCATACAATAGCTGGGGTATACACTTACTCTGCTGAAAGAGGCAGTTCCGTCACAGCAGTTCCGTCAGCAGTTACAAGATGTAGGCCAAGGCGGCCAACTTCTGTGCCAACAGCGAGCACGTACCTCCCTTGCACAGTCCACGGCAAGAAATCAACCGCCGTAACAGGCGACGCAGCCGGGAGAGCTGCCGTCTGCGCAAACTGGACCTTGCCCTCCACACTGCCTCCGAGCCACAGACGGACTTGCTTGTCACGGCCAGCCGTGGCAAACAGCGGCTGCGCGTCGCTCAGCTTGGGCGCCCATGCGCAGTCTAGGATCATGCGTGCGTGGCCCTTTGGGTTCGCCTGCAGGAGCTCAAACGCGGCATCAGAGCCCGTGTTGCGAGCGAATACGGCCCACTGACGATCGCGGCCAACGCTCAGCAGCAGGTTGTCGTCTGATGAGAAGCGCAGTCTGGTGGCTGTGAGGGAGTGGGCAGTCAGCGGCGGCCGTAGCTCCGTCCACTTGTCCGTCTCAAAGAGGCGGATGACGGCGTGGTTGAGCGACGAGGCCTTGCAGGCGCTGGCGATGAGCTTGCCGTCGTGGCTGGCGGCCAGACAGGAGATTTCGTAACCGTGGCCGTACAGCTTCTCGCTCTCGGGCCACAACGTGTGACGGGAGAGTGTCTCCTCATATGGCGGGTGGTTAATGTCCAGCTGTGACTTCTTGACAATCGTGGCAGGGTCCATGGCTTCGCGGTCGCGGTCGTCCACGGGCTGGATCTCGGCATCATCGTCTACGACATCAATGGCCTTGTTTGATAGGCCCAGCACAGGCATGTTGGCCGCGTCGGGCATGTCTGCGACGCTGGAGCTGTCGCCAATGCCGCCGAGTTTGTGCAGCATAGCGGCCACGGCTCGCGGCTCCGTAAACACTCGCATGAGCTTTTCGTCGGCGCCAGATACAAACTGCGCCGCGCCGAGCGAGTCGATGCAGTTGAGGTCGTAGCCGTGGATCTGCGGCCGTGACATTTCGTGCCAGGTGTTTGCGCCCGACGCCGTCCACTTTGTGTGCAGGCGCGTAGTCTGGTCGAGGCTGGTGGACAGCAGATACTCGCCGTTGTTGGACCACGAAATACCCGTGACGGCCTTTGTGTGGCCAGAGATGGCAACGCACGGTTGCCACATGTCCTCGGACGCATCGTATTGCCATCGTCTCCAGCTGCCAGTTCTTCCTAGACAAGCCACCGACGTACCATCGGGCGACCAGAGACCCGTCCAGAAGCCGCCTGTGCTTCCCGTAGCCGTCGTTGCGCCCTTTTCTCTGCTGATCTCGCCCAGTCGCACCATGCTGATCCAGATGCCAGAGGTAGGGTCAGCTTCCCAGATGGCCAGCGAGTTATCGGCAGAGGTAGAAAGCAACTGAAGCTTGCCGTCCTTGTGCGAGTGCCACTTGGCGCTGTAGATCCAGTCCTCGTGGCCCAAGAGAAGGGCTTCAAAGGTGACGGAAAAGTCCTTGCCAGCAGCTTTCATCCAGTGCGCTTTGTTTGAAGGCGACTTGCCAGGGAGATATGCTCCGCTGGAAGGGTCCGCGCCCTCAGCAGCGGCTGCTGGCAGCTCCTGTCCCTGATGGACTCGCCATATGCGGACGTATTTATCTTGGCTGGCCGAGGCTAACAGGACGTCGCTATCGGGGCTTGATGTTTCCTTGGCGAAGCTCAATGAGCGTATCCAGCCTTCGTGACCGCGCAGGGTCGCTTGCACTTTGAACTCTGGCTTCTCGGCCTTGGCTTCAGCAGTGAATATCTGGATAATGTCTTTTGTTCCGGCTGCCGCCAACGCAATGACATCCGCATCCCTGCTCAAGGGAGTCAGGGACATGGAAAGGGGAAAGTATTTAGGAGCAGTCTGTATCGACTGCATATGCTCGAGTCTGTCATTTTCAAAAGACCAAATGTTGATCATGGCATCCGCGGCGCCGGTTGCGACGATCCATTTCGCAGGCGAGCCTGACACGCGAAGGGCAGAAATGCAATTGATTGCACCTGTATGCTTATCCAATGTTTGGATGGGTGTGAATGTCTGGCCCTTGTCAGAAGACTTCCAGGCAATCAGGGACTTGTCATTTGAGCCGCTGATGAGATAGGTTGTGTCGTCGCCATCCTCTATAGGAAGGAATGTGACAGCTTTGACGATTTCCTTGTGGCCACTCAAGAGACTGAAAACTCCTCTCGGTGGGTTTTCCTGTCAATTAGAAAAAGGAGACGATTGCATTAATAACGAGTTCCGTATAAGTCACGACCAACTGCTTCATCAAACTCACAAATGGCCTCCAAAGGGCAATATTGGTGTCGGCACCAAAGGCAAGCAGGCCGTCTCTGCTCCAGTCTGCAACCGCAGTCTGTCGGTTTGCACCGGCCGACAAATACCCTACGGAAACGTCCTGAGCACTCATCGCATTAATGTTGTCCAATGTGCATGTTCAAGTGAGTCTTGAAAATTGTGTCCAACTCTTACTCTGATTGGCTGTGGTGGTCCCATGCCTGGTTGGGCTGCGGTGCGGTTGCACTTTTTGCGGTGCTTATGTCATCGCTCTACGCTATCAATGTAAACCCAGTTATCAAGCTGATCATGACACTGCATCAGCACAGGAGGGCTGTTCTATATTCAAACGTGGAATAAAAAATCCTCCGTGGAAAGAGTGCAAGAGATTTTAATCTATCTGTCACCCACATTTGGCAAGCTGTCAATACCCTACATTTACAATGGCGGACCAAATATCTTTGGCGGTGGAATTCTCGTAAGTCATATCTGCGACACCGTTGAGCTCAGGAGTACCAAGCTTCACTCGAGTGAAGCGCCACCCCTTCTCTAAACGTACTCCTTATGGGCCATTTCGACTGACGACACTCTAGGGGTGGATTGGAGATGCTCTTCGAGGACCAACGGCGCGTCTCCGTCTCTCTACCTGTGGCGGATAAAAATGGAAAGCCCACCAATGTAGCGTTTCTGATACATCACCTCTGCGAGAACGTTATGAAGGATACCAGAAAGGAGTTATTCGTCTTGGATGGCCACCTGTAAGTCGTTAATTCTCCGCCGTTCGGCGACTTCACTGCAAGCCGCCTGGGTCCCAAGCGCGTTTGCCCCTTCACCCCTCCTCCCATACAGCAATGTCCTGCAGCCACTCCCCTCATCCGGCGGCAAATCACATTCCTTGATAGCCTGCTTCCGGCGTCTACCATGACGCCCCCGTTGAATATGGTTAGCTGACAGTTGTGGATGCGCATGACAGGCGACCAGGCATCCTGTGCCTGATCAACGACGCCGATTGGGAGTTGGAAGGGGAGGAGACGTACGAGCTAAAGAGTGGCGACAACATCCTCTTTGTCTCGACCCTCCATGGTGGTTAAATCGGGAACAGCATGACTGGCTGTCGACGCCCATCGAGAGCTAACCGAGGCGGCCGCCCTCTGCCTTGCTGTCTCGCCCATCGACGTCGCTTGGACAAAGCCTTCTGGAGGTCGTGGGCCACTGTCCAACATGTCTCAGATCTAGCTCGTCAGCGAGTCGACAGAAGACCACCCCTTTGTTGGGCTCAGCTGGACAGGCATCCCACCTCTGCCCACCACACCAGCCAAGGAAAAAAATTCTTCTCCCACCTGTCAATTGTCTCTGCGCTGTGCGAATGGCTGTAGGTCTCACTTCCCCGCCCTCTCGGGCCAAGCCATGGCTCCGTCACCGCCGCCAACCAAGCCTACTCCTACTCCGGCGCTGAAACGAGGATTCAGAAACTCGACTGGAATGCAAAAACTGCTACACCACGTTGGGGCGGGGGGGAGATGCTCTGGGACAAGGCCAAAATGAAAGACACGGTTCTGAGAGAACTTTCCTTGCCTTCCCTATCCCTTGCATCTGGCCGTCTTCACACTAGGCAGCAGCAATCGGTCCATGCCGTCAGACAAGAGCACAGCAGTCGCGCCGAGACGTCTCTACGTCAGAAAGTATGTCGATGGTGGTGGGGGAGTTTGGCACACATAGGTCTCACAATTTGACTCGATTGTTCATGAGCTCCTATACTGGCCTGGGATAGTCCCATCGTCTTTTTTTTTTTGCTTGTGCCGGTGCCAAATTCGGCTGCCCAACGGTGGGCGATATTGCGGGGAGAGAGGAGAACCACCGGCGTCCAGCAGTTGCATTCCAGTGGTGACCTATTTTTGGATTCCATTCTCCTAACCAAGCTCCAATCAAGAAGATTTTTTTTTGCTGCTCCTCGTCCAATCTTCCCATGCGTGTGTGTAATTGTGTGCGTCGTCAACTATTGCTTACCGCCTTGGAGCGTCCTGCACCGCTACATGAGACGAAGGGGGCTAAGTGGTGCCGACAGCGTGGCCAGCGGACGGACAACGACGCAACCTGCTGGATCAACCTCCATCTGCGAGGGAAAGAATCCTACGCTGAAAGAGAGACCAACATTGATGCAGGGAGTGGTACGACTCCAGATGCATTGAGCCCTTGAACTACGTCTGAACCGCCACCCCCCCAATGATTCTTACATACCGCTTCTCCGTGCATGAGCATTCTGTACCAGCGTTTTACAATAAAACAAACCCATTCAACAACGCAACCTCAACCTGCCATTGTACTCCGCTCTCGTCGAGACATGCGCCCGCTCTGGCGAAAAGGCAAGGCTCCGTGCTGGCAGCATGTCTCGCCCGGCTGACACCTGCCGGCCATCTCACACCACATCGTCTACAGCACACGTGAAACCCTCTGGCCAGATCAGAAACATTCCTGATCACCCAACCCCTCATCGACAACCCCCTCTAACCAGAAAACGCCCCCCTCCAAAAACGAAGTACGTTTTGTCATCAGACCGCCCTCAGTGGTCCTTTCTCGGACCTTTCCGTTGAAGGGAGCAGCGAGACACCAAGAAACCGAATGCGTCAAGCTATGATGTCGTGAACCCCGGCCCAAATGCGGCCCTGCTTTGCCCACGCATAAGTCTCCGGTTCTTGCATCTTCTGTAGAGGAGGCTGCGGAAGATGATGCGCCTCCGCCAGGTACGGCTGCCAGCGACACCGAGCTCCGCAGTGACATTCTAGATAGGGACGGCGTCACAGCCGCCATGCAAGGGGAGTATGATAATGGGCCGCGTTAGTTCGGTCACTGCCATTCTCGGAGGCTGCGCCCTCCGCCACAGAGTGTTGCCCAGATAGCGCTGGGGCAATACGTTTCTGCAGGCGGAGCGGGAACATTTCAAATCAGGGCCCAAGGCTTGCGGTCTAAGCGAACCCGCGTGTAGCAGCCGGCTCCCATCCGAACAGCCAGGTGGACTCGGCTAGAACGCGTAGCAGAAAAATAAAGGAGACGAGGAGTGGCGTACGCTACGAGGGTACTCAGGCTCAATCTAGGTCTTCTCAACATGTTAGCAGTGGAGAGCGGGATGATAATGCAAGCCAACTAGACGCCCACGGCGGCTTCGTCTTCCACAAGCTCAGACACCCTGATGTAGTTACTCGTGACCCAATATAATGGTGTCATGGACTATACTTGTTGCGGCAGAATACGCAAATAGAACAGGCTCCAGCGGGAAAAAGGGAGTATGGTAACTGAGGAGTAGTGTTTCACAATGTGATTCATAGATCGCCAAACAGCTCAAGTCGCCACCGCTTTCAACATTGACAGGGCTAGAGAGGAAGGCTAGCAGGTTAGACAGTAACAATTGAATGGCCGATGCATTCATTCCACAATGCAAATGCCTTGGCAGTTCTGCCTGCCTTGTGGTTGCTTATACACACAGCGTGTCGAGAACTTCCCACAGCTACAATATGGACTTGGGACGAGCGGTACCAATAGAAATGAAGGCAAATTAATGTAGCTGAATTTTTTCAAGAATTGTTCGTAAATAATGTGATGCTGATGTTCAATCAAGCACTAGGTATAGCCGACCAGATAAGTATGCTTTGTTTGTGCTGTTGCATTCTCCAGTCCCGCCACAGTGGCTGGTCCAAAGAGCCAAGCAAATAAGTAAACAGGTAGAACAATACAAAGAGTAGTATGTTCCGATAAACATAGAACAGTGTTCAGACAGCCGCACCATATTGAAACAGAAGACCATAAAATGAATCAAAATGAACAAATATCCTCCAACTTTTGAATGAATTCCGCCAATCCCATGTGTTTCCTCCCAATGCACCGCGCCATGTTGTGATGCTTTTCGCAAGAAATGCGCATGCAACCAAACTTTGCCGCCCAAGTTTCTCCCGTGAAAAATAGAAATCAAACCAAATCAAACAATAAACTTTGAATCCAGACCTGGACTGAGTATCCATAAAAGGTCGATAATGTGAATAAGCATAAATCATAAATATATTCGTTTCCTCGTCGTTTTGTAGTTTGGACGCTGTTTTGTCTTGCACAAGTGTGTGCCTTTCATAATCATAAAAGTCGTTTTAATTAGTACATGCGGTCGGTAAAGGTCATGTGCCGCGAGTGGTCGTCGTCGTAGAGCATGCCGTTGGATGCGTCTTGCTGTGCCTCGAACATGGCGTACTCCGAGTTGTGAGTCCTGGGGATGCTGGCCATGCCAACGGGGCCACCCTGGGTGCTCAAGTCATACGCAGGGACACCGGCGTGGTGAACTGGAAGAGGCTGCTGAGGGATGGCCTGAACTGAGTGATCGATGCTCTGTGTTCGGCCCTGGCCCTTGGGCTTTCTGGCAGCGACGGTGCGTGCCTTGCCGCGACCCTTAACACCCTTGTTGCTGTTCTTGTAGTGCTCCTTGAAGTAGTCAAACAACTCCTGGTGCTCCTCGGGAACGTGGTCCTCAGTAACAAACTTGACGAACATCGCAGTGAGGTCCTTCAAGGTCTCCTTGTGGAAGTTGTTCTGGTGAGTCTTGGGGTTTGTTAGTATTCCACCTAGTAAAGCAATGTGATTGTGAGAGAAACATACCTTCATGTTTCCAAGCTGGGAGAAGGTCTTGTTGCAGTCGTCGAGCTTGCAGACATAGGGCTTGAGTCCCTTGTGCGTCTCTTCGTGAGAACGGACGTTGCCGCGCTGAGCAAAAGTCTTTCCGCAGATTCTGCAGCAGAAGGGCTTCTCGCCAGTGTGGCGGCGCATGTGAGTCTTGAGGTTTCCGCGCTGGGAAAAGGTAAGACCACAGTTGTCCTTGGTGCAGACCTGTAGGAGGCTGTGTTAGTACGGAGTAGCGCAGGGCGATCAATCTGGTAGAAAACTCACATATGGTTTAGCACCGGTGTGCGTTCTGCGGTGAATATCAAGGTGCGTCTTTTGAACGAAGCTCTTGTTGCAATTGGGACCGTTGCAAACCCACTTCTTCTTGGGCTTGCTATCGCCAGGAGCAGGTGTAGCACCATGCTGAGTGCTACAAGGGCTGGAGGGCTCAGTACCTTCCGGGCCAGGAGTGTGGGCAGGAGTAGGGCCTTGCGCGGCAGCGGCAGCGGCATCCTTCTCTTCGGCCTTGGTCTGAATGGCTTTCATGAGCTCGTCAACATCAGTCTCAAAGTTGACACGGTCTTTGGGGTCGATGGTTTCGTTGTAAGTGATCGTCTTGGCGTTTGCAGTAGGATTCGTAGCGTTGGAAGCCAGGGACTCGCTGCGAGCAGGAGAGCGGGCATGGAGCTCGCGAAGAGTCTTGGAGTCACGGCGCTGGAAGACCATGGGTCGACCGTGTTCGTTCTGAGGAACGGCGCGCTCCTGGTATTCGGGTCTGAATGGGGAGCCCACGGGAGTCGAAGGAGACGGGCTGTGATATGGCACGTAGGAGAAGCCATTGGGAGCCTGGTAGTGAGGTGCCGGCATGGTCTGCATAGGAGCCTGGGTGTAAGGCGTGCCAACGACGTACTGCATGGGCATGGGCCTCTGCTGCATCTGAGGAGGACCAGCATTGCGGGAGTCATACGGCAGGAATCCAGGAGCGTCCATCATGTTGTTGTTGAAGTCGTTGGACATGTTCTGCGGCCAGCGTCCCCAATTGGGGTGCGCGGCAGGTTGAGCAGTGAGAGCCAGTTTGTCAAGTATAAGTCAGCCTTGCGCGTTTGGCAAGACTGACAAGACGAGAGTAGGAGAGGTTGAAGTAGGTAGATGGTCCAAGGAAGACGAAGTGCTTTTGCTGGTAAAGACTTTGTCTGTCGACAGAAACAAGGTTGTTTATGCAACAAGGTAACGGTTGAGTGGACTTGATGAAGCAAGGAGAGAGGAGGTGAAGAAAGAGAATGGGGAATGAGGATATATATGTGTAAAAAGGAAGATGGCGTGAGAGTGTCTGGTAGAGGATGTAAGTGGACGATGGGGGGTTATGTATTCCGGAGATGATAGAGCCCATACATAGTACATGTATCGAGACGAAGACAGAGGTCAGAGCAAGGCCCAGAGCGGGACGTACCCAGCCCAAACTTTGGGACAGGTGGGTGGAACCTCATCGTCCGGGAAAACGGGTCGGATCTTGGCTCTGAGTAGCTTGCATTAGAGAAGGGCACAAGCCATTGCCTCTGTTGGGACAGTACCGTGGTTTTCCATCTCAACCTTGCTCGCCACCACCTCCAGACGAGGAAACTTGACTTGGGCTGAATGGAGCGACAGGGGAGGGGGGTGAGAGGGTCATTGCAACCGGGACAGGGGTGGGGGAGGGGTGGGAAGAGATGGTGGCCCAGACAGACTGGTCACTTCCTCCATCATCAACTGTTGGAGGAGTGGAGGGGATGATGACCAGGGTCTTGGGGAGGCTTGCCCGCTGTACGTCCGTACTGGTCCTCCGTACGGTTGCTGGGAGAGGGGATCCTCCCCCCCAAAAGACGACTGTGGCCCCTTTTGGAAATAGTGCACCATCGTGGGCCAGCGTCTTAGGTAGGGGGAGCAAGTGGAGGAGCAGAGGCGGAGTTAGCGTGTGCGGGGAGCGCTGGGAGGTGCTAGTTAGTCGTACCAGCACCCGGTAGGTAGCTTGGACACGCACTGATTTGAGAGTTGGACTCGCACTATGGCCGCTGGGAGGGCCAACGTAGTTTCGACCTGTCATCTGCGTCTGATAATCGCGCGCCTGTGCGCAGCTAATGCATTTTGTGCCTGTTAGCGGGCCCGGCGTGCGGAGCAGGACACACAATGGACACTTTGTGCTCCGCCAGCGGGCACCGTGCCGTGGTGTACTAGAAGCGAAATAGCGAGACATGGCTAGCGATTGTGTGCGAGTACTCGTACGCTGCGCCTCGAAAGGATAACCTGTTACTCGAACCGTGTTGGCGGCCAGCATTGAGACATTGGTGTATGTACAATGTCGGCTGCTTTCCTATGGGAGGGGAGAACCTGGAAGACAATAAATTTTTTTACTTGCACTGCTTTCCTTGGATTAGCATGTAAACGAACAATGATTCCTGATGGCAGGGCATAATGGCGAGAGGTTAGCGGAGACGTTCCGTAGACCTTTGGGAGAGCCCGCGGAGCTTGCCACTTTGTCTAATTGGTAGCGAGTGCTCGTTAGGCATGTCCCGGTGGTTTGAACAGTGGCAACAGCTGCTCCCACACAGAGAGACGCTGCAAGCCCTTCTGGAGGGCTCTGGCAGGTACGAGTACTACGTAACTGATACGTATACTTGCAGGACTCAGGTACTCACTCACTCGGACGAGGACGCGGACCGGTCCAATTACAGCTCTCTAGACGCTTTTGTCTAAACAACATGAGTCGCTTCTCGATTGGGATGCGCTGAGCCAAGCAAGCCACTACTAGAGGATGTTTTGCGCCGGTGCTATGCATGTCTCTGACCTACAGCCCACGATGGCGTAGGTGGAAGAGGGCAGGTGGGTGCCGTCTCGCCCAGTCCCGTGGCCGTACGATCCAAGGTGAGCTGGGAGACGGAGGTACCGACATTGCTGCATTGAAGTCCGTACTGTAGTCCGTACTATTCCCTTTCTTACTACAAAGAGATACTCGTTAACAAAGGTAGAGTTGAGACCAGAGCGCATCAATGAGTTTGGAAGCGAAAGAAGAGAGGTTGGTAGTGGCTGGGCAGGGCGAGGGCTTCACTGTCTGCCGCAACATCGCGCAGCTGAATACCCAGGTACTCGTCTCCGGGCTGGGACAAGGTGAGCAGTAATGTACCTGACCGGCCTGGCTACGACGTCGGTACCTAGACTGCGTCGACGCAGCGAGGTACTCGTTCCGTGGTACGGAAGTAAAAGACCCCCAGGACGAGTGCTCGTAGGAGTCGTCCGCCCCGCGCGCGAGATGTAGTTTTGGGTGGAGGGGGCGTCTGGTGGGACCAGCCATTTGGGCCGGCCAGATCAGAAAGGGCAGAACATACACGCCCCTGCCTGTTCTGGCGCTGGCGCGGCTGTTTCTGGGGCGGGGTCGCTCTTGCTCTTGCTCTGCTTGCTTGCTGCCTCGGCCATCCACTCCTTCCCTGGGAGTCAACGCACTAGCGCTGGAATACAGGCAGGAGCCACCCAACATCACCCGCTGCACGGCCACCCGTACTTGCTCGTAGCTACTACTATGTACCTGCACTGTCCTCAGTCCTAGGGGCGCTCCTGCCGGTGCATTGGCAGTGGGTTCAGGGAAAGTGCCGCCGAGCGCCGACGCGATGCCCGCCTGCAACCTACCTTACTTACGACTAGCACCTACTAACGCGCAGCTTGGACCTGCTATGCAACGTGCTGTACGTAGTATGCTCTAGTGCTGTTATCCATGGATGTTCGTATGCAAAATGAGAAATTCAACTTTTTGAGCCATCCTCCTGTCACCCAGTTTACACGACATTCCGCGGCGGGCGGTGCTTCGTCTCGTGGTCCGTCGTCGGAGCCCCAGTTGATATGTGGCTGGCGCCGCCATGGTCATCCCGGAGCCACCGCGACAGCCCCGAACCTCGTCCGCCGGCTCCTGGTACGTACATACGGCACATACATACAGGTAACTGTCTTGCCCAGAGACGCAATGGCAGGAAAATGTATGTACTAGTAGTACTGCACTGCGCTGCAGCTGTCGTGTGTGTCTTGGCCATGCATTGGTGCACCACAGCGTAACCTCTTCGGATGCAATCGAACAGCTGCATCTGATGACTGCCTTGTATGACACGGGTATCCCCCTTCTGCCCCTCATAACTGGAGAGAAAGCTCCCGGGAGGCTTTGGCAAGGCGAGCTGAAGTCGTGGATCCAAGAATAGGCTGTCATATTTTTTGCCTTGCTGCTGCCCCCGGCCCGCAATAGAGAGACGACATGTAGGGCCCTGAATCAGGTCCACAGCCTGTTCGGGTCATCCTCTCGCCCACTAACATGCTCCCGTCCATCCATCTGTCCTGCTGCGAACAAGTCGTGTAACAAGCCACAAGGGGCAAGGCCCGGGAGCACAGCGTCCATTGCCATACCAAACCCTATTGCATACCCGTGCGGATACGGGTGCATGCATTGGCAGAGTCCGATCCCGTAACGCACCAAAGCACGATACATATCACGGCGTCGGCATCTGGCAACTGGCAGCCTGCCAAAATGTGATATTCTCTCGCTTGTGGCACCCCCGCCAGCTCATACCGGTGCTGCGTAACATACGGATACTCATGCGGGACCTCTCGACGTCGTTCTCTTCGTCTATCCGCGCCGTGGATGATTCTGCACAGGTCCTGGCGCCCTGGACATGCTGTCGCGCTTCTCCACCTGCGACATCCCACAGCGTCAAAGGACCGGGCCAGGCGTTCACTGGAAGCCCCAACTTGCGGCTTATTCCCCGCCGTGCGGCTTGAGGGACACAATGTCTTCCGTCAGCGGAGAGCAGCACCGGCGGCCTTGAGTTCCGGCGCCGTCCCGTTGCGCGCAGTTGTGCTCCAGCCACTGTTGGGGCGATACGGGATCAGTATGAGAGCCCGCGAAGCCACGGCTGCAACTCTGGCCCGCTTCGCCAACACATCAAGCACAGCAAGCTAGCCAACACGACGAGCGGGACCCGGCGTAGTAGTGTGCATGCAAAAACTCGCAGTGCAGGGCCCGTCAAAGGGAAAATGTGAGCCTCCTGCGACGGATTGCAATTGTCCTTGCCAAGTGCCTCGCCTTGAGACGTATGCACGCTTGGGGTCGGGATTCAACACGTACGTCTCCCGTCACCACCACAACGCATGCATTCAAGTCCTTGTACCTGGCCCCTGGCTAAAACTGCTGCAGTCTCTCTCCCTTGGCCGGCTCCAGCGTCAAAGCGCTGCCGGAGTCGACGGCTATCTGGGTGGACCTCCGGCGGAGACGCACGGCCATGGACGAACCGCAGCTCGCCGAACCATTCCGCCTATTATTGATATTGATAGGCCCTAGCTAGTACAGATAGAGCTTTGCAAAGCAAAAGGCGTCGCCGACGTTGCGCCGCGCCGATTACACGGGTCAATATGGACAATACGAGTAGACACAAACACCCGGTGAAGCGCGGCTTCATGTTTCGCCTGGACATAGCCTGGACAGTCTGCTGCATGCACCAAATGTTACCTGTACCATGGGAGCAGCCAGCGTAGTACCAACCCACTAATAAAAGCAAGGGGATCTGCGATGCGCCGATGGGCAAAAAGCGCCAATTGCCAGCCCGTCCCGGACTCCTGGTCCGCCGCTAAGGCAGGACTTCCCGATTGGGCTAGTTTTCTTTTCTCACTACTGGGACCAATGAGAGCGCGGCATTGCACGAATGGCGCTTAGTACCATACTACCCGTACGAGGTACGCCGTGCGCTACACAATCCTCTGATAGTAAACGCCGCACTACTCGTAGACACCATGCCCGAGAGGAATCCGCGATATTCTATGCTAACGACCAAATAGAGCACAGAGATTGGACGGCTGAGGAACAAGCTGAGACTCTCCCATTAAACAATATTTTTGGTGAGACGTCCTGTCTGTCACTCAGACTGCTCATATTATTGACAAATGATGATGATATGGACCCTTTGTGTGCAGTACGGCACTTGTATGCAGTTGATAATGCGGGCAACAGTGGAGTGGACAGGGACCAGGTTCTGTTCTGCTGCTCCCAAGCCCAGGGACCAGACACCAGACATGGTGAACAACCTGACCACATCCCCTCTCTCTCTCGTTTTGCGAGGCGTACAAGCCCTGTCAGGCGGCAGCTGAGTGGCGCCCAACAAAGCTGCTTGGTGGCAGTAACTGAGCAATGTGACTCGCTTACGACTTTGGCCAAAACAAAAGCGCCGTGTTCTTTCTGTTATGCGGTGGCGCTGGGGGGCACGCAGCCCGCAGCAAAACCACTACCACGGGCGTGTCACATACTACAATCCGGGTCCTTGGCCGCGGAGCGCCGTGTTTAAGTGGGTGAATGTGGACAACACCCAATTCGACCAAGTGTCCGACAAGGCAGGGGATAAATCCGAATGGCCGGGTCTGCTGGGCGAATACCATGTCCAATATCAACCCAGCTTACCGGGTTCTGGCTCGCTATATCCGTACTTGCATTCATTCACTTGCACGCAATGCGCTGGCCCCTTCTCGTGTGTTGATGCGCGGCCGCTGCGCGACGCGACCACCTCTACGCAATTAGAGCATGGCCTTTTTCAACGGTCGCTATTAGTGACAGCACTACGGCTGGTGCTATCGTGATACCATGGCTTTTTTATCATGGCCCCTCCGGTCGAGGCTCTGTAAAACGGCGCGCGCGCTGGGGCCAAGGCGAGGAGGCTCCGCCGGCTAGTACAGTAGATGGGGCTCTGAGATGTTTTAGAGCCTTTGCGCCGCGTCACCCGTCGGACGAGCCCAAATATTGGACGGCACGGCGTGCGAAGTGCCCGAGGCATAGAGTATATGGGCCATGCATTGGTGAGGTAAATTACGTAGACTGCTGCCAAGGGCTTGCACGGTTGCATAGACGGGCCCTTGATAGAAGACGTCTATGACAAGTTCACTCCGAATTATGATGTATACATAAAAGCCAAGCCGTCTGATATAGCTTCGTCTTCTCTTTCCGCAGCATGTAAATCATTGCTCGACTGGTTCCTAGTAGGGACGGCCGGGCTGCCACTAACAGGCGTGGTTCCTGCCTGCGGTGCTAACGTATCGATGGCGCCAACCAGGACACAAAATTAGGGGAAATGGGAAAGAGTCATGGCCGTGCGTACATTGTACAGGACGGCACGGGAGGGTAGAGGGCTTCTGGGCAGGGAGCAGCAGTGAGCAGCGCGTGCGCCGCAGGTAGAGACAGGGCCGAAGACAGGGACTTACTCTAATTCAACCACCTGCACAGGGCTTACAAGGCGTCCCGTGGTGCTACAGTGTTCCCTTACAGTGCAGTTAGGGGATGTGGGAGGAGGGTGTGGCGGAGGATCAGCAGCCGAAATTCTTCGGTGGCCACCACTGATATGCAGTCCCAGCGTATGGGACTCGTAGAAGCCCTCCTGTCATGGACACCTTAGCCACAGCCGTGGAAGGGCTGTTTCCCGTCCTGGTAGGGCATTTGGAGGGGCGATGAGGGCTAGGCTCCTGGTGGCGCAGCAGAGCATTTACGGAACGAGTCCTAGCCGGTGTGAAGCTGTGGGTTTTTGGCTTGTGTTTTTGTCATTGCCTTGGTGCAGGTCGTTCAGCTTCTTCCTATGCTGGCAAGGCACAATCTGAATGATGACGATGAGGAGGAGGATGGCGATGATGGCCGAGAAATGAGGCGCAACTGCGATATTCTTCGGAGCGATCTGGCAATGGTCGATCAGCTACTATGTAAAGCAGTTTTGGCTGAGCTGCGGCAAGGGTCACGCCCACGGCGACAGTGACAGCGACAGCATGACACAGCTGAGTCGGCGCTGGCTGGACATAGCTGAGCAGAGGCAAAACCACTTACTTGTGCTGTGTCATGTGTGGCTGTGGGCGCTGGCTCCAGAGAGTGTTAGTGATGTTGAGCGGCGCCGTTGACACGCTGTGGTGGTGCTCATGGTCCAGCACTGTGGCTCCGGGTCAAATCTCGCCGCCCAGGCTGGCTTCCCGGAGCGGGCCAGGCGGGCGGTACGCACCTTGCCACACTCCCTCCTCTGGGACCAGATTGTGGCACTCCGTACGCCTTGTGGTGCAGTGGTACGAGGCAGCCCAGCCCGGCCCAGGGCCGGTTAGGTGCCCGGAGGGGAGTGGGGAGGACGCTTAGCTGACTCCGGGCCAAGCCTTTTGGGCAGGCTGATGGGCGGAACGTGGGATGGCAACGGTGCGCGGGCGCCTCATAGCATACGCGAGCAACCCAAAGACCATATTGGGAAGTTGCTGGGCAAAGGCGTAATCGTAGGTCCTGTGTATAAGCCACAGTGGACGAAGCCACCATACACATCACAATACTGACGACAGCCAATGCGGCAGGATGCCTATGTTGTTTTTGATGATTACCTATCAAGTAATTTACTGCTCGACAAGGACCGATTGGCTGGGACGGGGAGGCCAGGCTCATACGATGACACTGTCAATCTCGTACAGGCTTCATTTCGGCGAACAATTTTTGAATCCGACCGAACGAACATGGCGGGCTCGGCGCGGCCTTTCTCTCTCTCTCCCTCCCTTGCAAGTCATGGTTGCCTACCGAGAATGACACTGGTGGTCTGTCATTCGCTGCAGGCCATATCGCAGGCTCCGGGTCGATGGGATTGCCGCGTCTCACTCGTCGATAGCGCTCGCAGCCGCGTAAATGGTTGCGGGCGGGCCGTCCACTAATCTTTTGCAATAGTGCCTGCGGAGGTTACGAGTTACGAGGACTCGCTCAGCGCGGCGCACAGAGAGAGAGAGAGAGAGAGAGAGAGAGAGATGGTGCGGTAAAGTGCCCGCGGGCAGCGAGACTTGAGGGACTGGGCGCGCCACACTGACATTCTCATGGCGACGCCAACACACGCCAAACGGAAGGAGCACCCCAAAAAAGACCCCTCCTCTCCTCTTCCCGCCGCGGCCCGTCCTTGGTTGTACCTTGCCCTGGCTGCGGCCACTCACGCCCCTCCCCGTCCCCCTCCCTCTCCCCCACAGCTTCCTTCGGTTTGTAGTGCCTGCCCCGGTTTGGTTATGAGCGAGGCACCCGGGTACTACCCGAGCCTGTACCTCCGCCACCGCCCACCCGCAATGTAGGTACCGCGGGCTCCCGTCCCCATATCCGTGGATGGATTTTCCTCCATGCTGATTGGCCCATAGACGCAACAGCGCCGAGAATATGATATGTCGCCTACAGCTCAGCACCTCCTCACCACCTCAGCACCAGGGTTTTGGGCACTGGTGGTGACATGGGAGGGCCCAGTATAGCCATAGCAGCATTTTCTGGTGCTCCTCCTTCTTCCCACCTTGGTCCCCGTCCTCTACTATCGTACCTCGCTCTTTCGCGTCTTAGTCCTTTGATTCCCGCTATGGAGCTGGTGGCGGCCACAATCTCATTCCGTCCCCTACTGCGAGTACTGCACCCTCTGTCACTCCCAACCTGACCCCCCATATTATTCCCCTCCATCTTGCAATGTCGTTTTTGACAGCGGCGCCTCTTCCTGTCTCTCTCTGGACGGCTGGCTGCTGGATCTTGTCCTGCAGGCCGGTCGCTGCAAGCCATCAAGCCATCAAGCCACTGGCAGACCCGGTATTCTGGGGCACAAATTCTTATTCCAAATACGTCCGGGCATTGTGATTGGGTCGTTTGCCTTTCTGACAATTGATATTGTCATTTCTGGATCTGCGTATGAGTACTTTGTATCCGCGCCGTTGGTGCTAGGTCTCCATTGTACCATCGTACCTGCAAGAATCGCTGTCCAGCTGAGAAACCCTCGGACACCTTTGGGCAGTCCCCACGTCCATCTCACTGCGTTAAAGCTAAAATGGTAGGGAATAAACATTCCAAGTAAGAATCCCCGTTCAACGGCGAAGCCGTTACTTGTGTGGATCGTGACATGCCGCCTCACAAAAACCTGTGGTTACACGCCTCACAGCATCATACCTAAGTACCTACCTACCTTCCTCAGATAAGGTACCGCACCTACGTACCTTGGGTACCTTAGGTACCTCCCCGTCCTGCTCGCCGCACGGGACGAGAGGAGCACGAGCGTATGAGTACATGCAGGTAACGACCAAGTCACATGATGAAACGCATGCTTCCAACTTGTCTCTGATTAATTGATGGCCATTGGGTGTTTCAACGTTCCGCCTTGTTCCGTTTGACTGCTCGTACTATGATACAGTTGCGCATCGCACTACTACTCATACTCTACCTACCTCCGTCCCGTCGACGGGGCAAGTGCAACTCAAGCTGGTCACTTATCTCGTCCTGTTCATTCCGCTAATTTCACATATCTGAATCTTTAATTACCACTCTCAATGCCCTCCGCAGTGGGGGATGCTGCTGAAGAGACAGAGGCGTCGAGTCAACCCCGGGGCCGTTTAATTAATCTGAGTATCGAACATGAATCTTCAAACTATCCTTGCGACATGTCGAGTTTGTGAGCTGCATATGAGTACCTACATACAAACGGGACATACGGGGACACGGAGCGCATATTTGCTGCACGCAATATGTATGATGCTCGTACACGTACTCCCCCCTCCACCGGCGAAGGTCACCCCCGTACTGCGGGAACAACATACAGGGAATTACCATTACCATGTATATCACTTCGCACAGACAGCGGGCGTCGTTTTGGCTGTGCAAGACCAGATATCAGTCAGGTGACCTGCAACCTTCGGCAACCAGCCACTCGCCAACCGATATTGGTGCAAATATGAAAGTGGCGCCGCCCCTGGGCCTGGGTCGCCGGGGAGCAGGGCCCTGGGATCCGGTTCGGTGGGATCCGAACCAGCTCTGGCCTGAACTGTGCATGATTGTGGCTGAAAAAGGTGTACCTCCAGCACCCTCCCCTCCCCACGGAGCTTTTCTGATGAGCTGGCCCCCCCCTACGAGTATGCCTGTCTGGCTGGGCCGTGGGGAGCATTGTGTGGATGAGGGAGCCTTGCCTCTGGCCGAAATATCAGCAATCCCCGTCAATCAAGCCTCATGCGCCTCTGATTTTTTTTTCGACGTCGTCGCGTGCAGAAAGGCAGCATTGACCGTACCACACGCAGGCACACCATTGAATTGGGATCCCCGTTCATGTGTACGCGTTGATCCTCACAGGTCCAATAGCCCGTCGCAGTGGCATTTTTGGTGTAATTTCCACCTCAATTCGGAAATCACATGTTTTGGGACAAACGCTAGTGATGCCTACCTGGACTATGAGCGCGGACTGACATCTTGGTTCAGCCATGTTCTTCATGACGTACGACTTGCACAACCCGAACGCTACTCGTATGCTGCATCGCCGTGCCTCGACTGGTAATCCTGCGGCCTCTGCCACCGAGCCAACGCCGCAGGGGAGGAACGATGGGCTCAATGCGCTCGCCCAAAACGGAAGGGACCGCAGAGCCCGGCCGTTCGGAAACATACCATGCTTAGGATCATGTATGGATGTGCAATGCATGATGGTACGAGGAGGAACCACTATTTCCTCACAGTAGGCTCTGGGACGTCACTGGCGATGGGACCGGGAAGAAACCGGGTCCTCGGATGCAGGCGAGAAATGATGGAGGAAGAAGCATTGGAGCTGAACAGAACAGTCAGTTGTGATAGGCTGCGCCAGCGAATGCAATCGCAAGGAAAGCGGGAGTGACGTCTTCTACTCGACTGCCACAGCAGAGGGAAAAGAATTTGCTTACTCAATAATATCAGTGTGCATTACCGCAGTTGAAAGCGACGCGGCGGGTGCTCCCCAGCTTCGCTGCAACAATGCACCGCTCATTCGACGTCGACGTGTGGATGTCTATGTTAGGGGTACGAGTATTATGAGTAGCCATGGTATTATGCAATAGCACTGCGGACTGGCTCCGACACAACGCTATGGATGATACGGTTCAGGCATGTTCAGTGCTATAAAACAGTAGCAGAGTCTGAAAGAACTTGCTAGCCTCCTGTCCCTCCAGCACTCCTGTGTACGAATACAGGGCATGACCTCGCTAAGGAAAAGTCTCCGTCACTTTGTCAGTCTACTGAGCAGAGGGAGGGAGGGAGAGGACCCAGAATCGCGGGCACGGTACAGCCACGGAACGGGCAACAGCACAAGCAGTGGCAGGCCATTTTCTGGGGCTGCGGTGCACTCGTCGTGGCGTCGCATTGGACGATACACCCTTTACATCGAAGCCAAACTAGGAGCGTCAGAAAAAAAAGAGAGATCACATCGGCTAACAGCTGGTCCCCTGTCTAGCGCGATGCACAATGGGCGTGGGCTTGGCCAGCTCTGGGACAAATCATTGTGTATCCCTGCCCAGAGGCGCCACAAGAGGGAGACTGTGGCTGTCACACACACTTCGCTGCCGCCCATGCACCCTGACTGAGTACCGGAGGCAGTCAACCCAGAAAGTCGGGCCCCCGGTCAAGGGTGGCCACACCACCATTTATGCCAGTCATCTCAAGTCCTCCCAGCTAAAATAAAAACAATGGGCCGGAGCTGGGTGATCCCCCTGCCTCCCCTGCCTAGCGCCAACGCCACGAAAGCTGGGGCAACGTCATGAGCAATAACGTAAACACTCTGAGGTGACACGGAGTGCCCAAGTATACGGCCCGACGGTGCCTGTTGCGTTGGCAGTGCCAGTATAGTGAAGAACTAGTGCAGAGGTGATCTTGAATGTTCGATTGCGCTTGTCATTTACAAGTGAGCTCGTACAATGTGGCATGGCCGGCAATGCCACTTGGTTGTCTCGTGCCAAACTTGGCTCTGTCAGCCTGCATGCATATTCTCATCTAGGCACTGCATGCGCATAGAGCAGCTTGGGATACGTATCCGAGCACTTGTCAGAACGGACTAGCGCCGCAGCCCGGTGATGGTGACGGCGATGACGGCAATGACGGCGACGGCGACATCAACTCCAGCTGGATCCCTATTTTTCCCTTGTCATTGCGTAGTTCCTGCATATGGCGCCGTCCATCACTGGACGCGCACAAGAGACAATGTCATTAGAGGGAATTTAGCTTCTGACTATGCACAGCATCACTGCCTCTTTGCGCCGTTTTGTCTCTCCAAGAAGAGCATGTGGCAAAGACATGACTAAAAAAAGGTCGCCCGGGCTTGCCGGTGGCCCAAAAGGGTCTACCGTGTCTCGTGGATTAGGTGCCAGTACAAGCACCACAGCATCGCCTGCTCGTTGATTGAACGTTGCGGCCGCGTTTCAATTGACCTGTTGGATGCCACGAATACAGCCACTTACTCAACAGTTGCTTTCCTAGCAGATTGCCTGTCTTCCCTTTGAACATGATTCGCAGGATTTCTTCGTTCGATCCCCAGAGCGGACGACTAGGGCAGGCGCATCGGAGGGTTTTACGATTGAGCCCTTCTCTGACTTGTCAACCGGCTCGGGATTAGACTGTTCTAGTCAAACTGATCGACGCCCAGGCACACACACTTTCGGCGATAGCGTTGAACAAGAACTACGAGTGCAACAACAACAACAAATAACAAGAACAGACGCCAACCGTGAAGGATGCGACTGGGTCCAGCAGTTAGTCCGTCCTCGTACACGCCCAGGCTACTCGCATACTCACTTGTAGACAGAAGGGACCCAGCACCAGAGGGGCCGTTCCATCCAAAACGGGACCGTATGTACACCAGCGAGTATAAAACGGAGGTGGCCCGAAGGCCGAACGGCGATGAGGTGTGGAGTCTTATTCTTCCCGCGGTTGACACTAATAGTATAGCAGTGCGAGGTTGGGATGACACCAGTGCAGGTGCTACTGTACGCATTGTGGATTGTTACTTGTCCCTCGTAACTTTGCGAGGGCTTGTAGGAAGGCTACTAACTCATGGTATGACACGTACATGCTATGGAACAAGGTGCATGTGCATGTGCAGTACGATGCATCATACCAGTTTAGGTACTGTCCCAGACAAAGTGCGCGGTGCCTAAACGGAAAAATCTCAACGGGTGGTAGTGGCGCCATCGGCAGACAGTCCAAGCGTACAGTAGCGAGCTTGTGTGTGAGTGTGTGTGTGTCCTCCAAGGTGTGTGTGTTATACGGTGCAGTCATTTCTTTTTGTTCAGAGCGCGTGTGTCTGTGGTTGATGTGCCTTGCAGCACCGCCGCCTTGGTCCCGTCTCCGGTCTCCTGTTCCGTGCAGAAGCCTCAAGCGCCCCTTAGTTTTGAAACTGCCTGAAACAAGTCAAGGACGGAAACATAAAATAAAAGGTTTACATCAAAAAAGAAACGAGCACGTGTTGCAGACGTCTGATTGTATGGTGGAAGGGCTGATGCTATCGAGGCTGTCTCTCGGACGTGGCATGCGTGCTGGGGCTGAGAATAGCCACCAGGAGGGAAAAAAGGTTGGGTTACGTGCATTCGAGTAGTGCGGGCTGCAAAAAGAGCTGCTGGCTGGCTCGCCCCTGGGATATGACAATATGAAAGCCGTCGGAGAAATAAAGAGCCTTGACAAACCAAGCACGACATCGAAAAAATTGGCATATCGGGCTCTAGACAAGGGGTCTGTCATCGGCCTGCCCGGGGTCGGGCAATGAAATCCTTGACCACACACCTGGGAGCCCTGTCCCTCGCGCCTCGTACCCAGCTACTTGGTTGCTGGGATAAGAGAGGGAAAGAGGCAGTCAGCACTCTTGCATGAACCCGTATATCGTGCAGCTCTCAGGACGAGGCCGCGAGTGAGTGGGCGAGTTGAGTGGGCATGGGGCGTGCAAGTGTGTGTCTGTGTTGCGCGAGTGGTGTGTGAAGAGCCCAGCGCCTTGGGGCGGAAGACGGGGCAGCAGCAATCCACGGAAAGCAACGCCACACGGAAGGGAAAAACAGGGGACCAAATGCCAGGGTTTTTTCCCGTCTGTCTCCGTAAAAGAATTGGAGAGGGATAATGCCGCGCTCGGAATCGATGGACAAGGTTTTTCTTACTCGTATATCCCGGCCAGGTGGGGGAAAGACGATGCAGTGACAAAGCGGCCTAATGCAGGCTGCTCCAGTTGTGCGGATAGATTTGCTGGCGGATCATGGGCCTTGGGCTGCGAGTATGATGTATCTGTGCATCTATTACGGCATGATTCTTACAGAGAGCTAATCGTACGAGTACGGGCGCGCTCTTTTATCACGCATGTGCGGGTATTCCGGGCAGGGCAATCCAATGCCGTTTCACACACCCGGGTAGTATAATTGGCGAAATGGGCGAGGCCATTCCGGCCTGGCTTGGCTTGGCTATCGCAAGAAGTGACATTTACACAGCCAATTCGGTCCCATCTACTCCGTAGGCGTCAAAAGGTTCATTTCAAAAGCTACAAGTCATCCAAAGTCATTCCGAAAATGTCATCTCGGCGGGTTTGATAGGTGTGGCGCCAGGCAGACGCCCAGAAAAACATTGGATTCGATGGCGCGTCTATTGCCTTTGCCACCTTGTCACTCGCGATGGGCCGGACTGGACTTTTGACTTCCTGGTCGATATTTCTCCACGGTGCCGCCGTACCTGGCTAGAAGCTACCATGGTACGAGGTAGAAGCCCAGCCCACAGAGGCGAAGGCCCAAGCTCCAAAGCCCCAAGCCCCAGCCCGCGGCTCTCTGTGGGCGGGATGCCGAGCATTGCGGAGTCGAAGGGGTGGGGGTGTGTTGTCCGCGAGACAGCCCGAGGAAAGGCCTTTCGGAGAGTACGACCCTGGTAGACAAACGCTATATCGGCCGTGTTTTAAGACGAAATGCTGCCAAAGAAGAGTTTTGAGTCGCGTGTGAGTGAGAAGAGATGAACGAGGAGAATGCGTGAGCTCGACCGTCGAATGTCTACTCCAGACGCGCTAGTTAGAGTAGGCTTATGCACAATTAATATACAGCCCGTCCCCGTAGATTAACTGCTGTCGCATGATCCAAAAGCATGGCCTGGGGACACCTCCGCCGGAGCGGAACGCCTGGCTTGCATTCGTGGTGTGGTAGTTAATATATCGACGACACGGCACAGATGAGAGAAGCCGAATCTCATCGGGGAGAGCGCAAAGCAAAGTGTGTGTGGGCGGCGCTGCATGTACATACGTACAATGTATAATTAGGACCAAAAACGTGAAAATTATATTGCGGCTTGGGGGCTGTCTTTTTCTTTGTCGATCTTTTCATGTGTCTTGATTAATTATCAGAGTCATTTCGTGGCGTTTGGCTGCTACAGCGACAATGCAAGCACTGTTGGAGAATCGACGCGCTGCTTGCCCCGTTCTGGGGAAGTGCGATGCCTGGTCTCACGTCCCGGATTATTGTGCCGATATGTCTATGAGACAGAACATGTGTTGTGTCACTTTGGGTTTGGTAGTACGGTGGTGATACAGAGGACGGAGGGCGTCGATAGGCAAGACGCTCGGGGCAGGTTGGGGCCAGGGGAAACCGTCCAGCCGGGTCGGCCGCCTTGATCTGGGAGAAAGCTTGTGTGACTGGTTCATGCGTTGGTGCATTTGCATACTCGTAGTACACGCACACAATCTAGCATGTGACCTGACATGGACATAGTTTAGTAGTTGGGCTTTTTATCTTTGCCAAAGCTTCTCCGCATGTCATGACGATTATACTGCAGCGGCCCGAAGTAGACCCAAAAACCCCAGGAACTGCTATTGAAAAAAAAAAAAAATAATCAGAACGAAAAAGCAATTGGGACAACTGCCAAAGCTTAAAACATCTACATCGAAGAATCAAAACTACTAACAAATAGGTATAATGCGCTACTGGTGCAGCGCAGTAAGCCGTGGCCAAAACGACCAAACCTCAGCGGCAGTAGTACAATCTGACCCCTTTCCCTAGTTGGACAAGACTATTCCTACATTGAACCCCAACTCGGAACATAAACACACGTTACTTCGCAGCGTAACTTCAACCCATGCACTAAACGAGCCGATTCCTACACTCCTTCAGCCAGAAGACCGAGCCTAAAACTCCTTTTGCTCTCGCGTCCGGAAAACCTGCTCCGAAGCTTTACCAGCCTCGCCCGGTGGCCAACTAACAAAGTGGTTACGTCGTTGCTGATCCGGAAGTCGGCACACCCGAGCCTAACAGCGGTTGGGGAGAAGCTTAGTACCAACCGGCAATGGCTTTTTAGTCCATTAGTCTATTGTGTAGCCTGAACGGCAACTCCCAGGCGAGTACTAGTAACGGTGGTTGACCGAATGGGCGGGGGAGAGGAACACGTCTGGTGGTTGGTTATGCAGGCCAAGCACTACGCGGTGCACTCTAGAACGACACTATTCAGCGCCCGGTCGCTTCTAGTGGCGGCGACTTCTCCGTTGAGGCGAGGCTAGGGCTAGGGCGCGCACGCTCGTCTCGCTACGCAGCCCTGGGAAGACCGACCGTACGAGTAAAGGAGGGCGCGCACCGAAGTGCCGTGATAACAGGTAGGCTACGTGTACGCCGCTAGCCAACTCATGGTATCATACCACGATCAATAAGAGCGTAAATAACCCTAGGCCCTACTAGTTCCAGTGCGGCTCGGATGGTGTTGTTGGTGGTTGGGCGGCATCCGATCATGTAAGTGGCCACCGTTTAGGATGGCGCTTTGGGCCATAATTGAGGGCGCTCCGCCCAGCGCTGGCGGGTTGCAATTGCACACCACCCTCTCTGCCCATACCGGCTTCGCTTAAACGGGTCAAAGGGACAGCTCACAACTCAAAGGTATTGTACTATGTAGGCTAGGCGTTCGGCTAACCATGACATCACACCACTATCCCCGCACGCAGAATGAAAGCTTGTAGAGTTTACAGGGCTTTGCACCCCTGAATGTATCTTTTTGCTCCGCCAATGGATCTCCCACAACAGACGTTCTTCGCTTAGGGTAAGAGACGACAAAGTGTGTTGGCAACGCCAGACACGTCGCAGCAACAGTAGCAACCCCATATTCTCGCAATATTGGCCACTTTCGTCTTAAAGAGTGGATAGCCAGATATGATTCCAAAACTCGGGCTTTAAAGCAAACGGGGAGCAGCCTAATGCGCCCGGGTGGCCAACGACAAGCAGCCCTAGTGGCCTCTAGCACACACCCTACACAATATGCAGGGCTTTTGATAGTACAATGGCTAGCGTCGACTAACGTCTACAAGTTTCTTGGGAGTCTGGGGAGTTTGCCCGAGCGCCGAGGACAAGGCGCTTAGAGGCTGGTGGTACAAGTTGGCCGCGCCTGGTATTACTAAGCTGCCGCCGTGTAAAGGGAGCTGTAGAGCCGAGCTGGAGGCGAGGAATGCAACTTTTGGCGGCTGCCTAGAATTTGCCCTAGAATTGTCTCACATGGCTGACACGTTTTTATTATGGAACTCTCTTGGTGCTAATTAAGGAAACTATTCTAGCCAGAGCAAAACCAAAAGCGTACTCGTAAAGAGCATGTAAGGCTGTCTCAAAGGCCGTTCAACTCCACTAACACTCCAGGCAAAAGATGAGAGGATCGGCAACTAGGAAGTCAGATATGGTGCCAGATGTACACATCTCAGCTGCGCCCGGCCCCGGATAGTCGACGATTATTTCAGCCTCGTTTTGCTTTTCCTCTTCTCTTGCGCGTTTCAGTGTGCGTCATGAGGCATGCAAACTCGCACTCCCTTGAGCTCGGCCCAACCAACGCGGTATACATCCGAGCGATAAAGCATGTGCGCCAGCACCAGGCTGCTGCTGCTGGTGGCGGTTGCGATTGCTGAAAGACGCTAAGCAGAGTGCCGCGTGGAAGTCGGGCCTTTGGGTGCCGCACACTGCGTACTCGCATACAAGTACTGTATAACTTTGTATGCTTCATATTCCCGCCTCAATTATGACAGAAAGGGGGGGGCGGGTGTTGCACGGCGCTCACGCCCTGGCCGCTCTGATTACTATCTCGCTCTTGGGCATTCAGCCTCTTGGCTGCACGAGAATGGGGTTGCTGAGGTTTTGCGCTTACGGGATGTCCCATACGCCAGCTGGGCTTTGTCCCCGTAGTGGGACCCTGAGCGTACACGAAGCCATTCAGGCTTTCCCATGAACATGCCCATTACGCAAACATGGGAATCTTCGCGCCAGCCAGGTTCTCGCTGTGTCTTAGCCATGCTGGCCCCTGTCTTCGCCTCAAGTGGTCCCGTAGGTGGTCCCCTAAACGGGGCTGTCCCTTGGGCGTTTGTTTATTTTCTTTTTCACGGTCCCTTTTTTGGTTTTTGTTGGACGCTGTTGCGACGTCCCTTGACCAGCCCCGTGCCGCCGTCTTGATTTGCTGGACGCGGGCACCAGATCTTGGACGGAGCAATGTGGGCACGGGAAGAGCTGTATTATGGAGCGCTGACTTGAGAATTTGTCGATTTTGAAAGTCGCCAAGTACTATGACTATGGTGCAATGACCGGGGAGACAGCAATCCAATATGCTGGTCCAAGCAATTCTACGGCTGCTCATTGTGCCGTGCTCTGCGGAAGTCTCTGGCCGGAGTAGTGCTTCCAAGGCCAGTTCTTCCTCGTGTCACATTGTCGGGGCTCTCCGAACACAGCAGTCTCCCGTATGCAAGATACACTTGTCTATCTTGCTAGATTCATGCTCGTATAAGCTTATTTGACGTTTTCCGAAGCGGAATTACCATGTACAGCACACCAAGAGCCTCTCACTCAAGTATCGAATTTCTAGGTCCCAACCACCATCGCCATCAAGCACTATCAACGTCGCACCCCGGGTGGAGAGACACCATAGCTGGCAAGGGGGGGTGAACCGCTACTTACAGTCGGACGAACCACTCCTGTAGAGCCCTGCATGGTGGAGCGAGAAAGTCCCGCGACTCAAGCGAGACGATGAACCAGCTATTCCAGGAAATCAATCATGTTCGGCCCACGGCCCGCGAGCTTTCGTACAAAATGAGTACATGCTATCCACAAGGAGTATTATGCTGCGGAAGTACACGCTTTTGTGTATACCCCATAACGAATGTGCCAATTACGGCATCTTGTACTCACTACCAGTACCAGTACGATGCCACCAAGTCAGGTACGGCATATCCCACCATCCCTCGCTGCTCTAATATTGGCAACAAGTTACGCTCAAAGTGGACTGGCCGAACATAGCTGTTAAAGCCCGATTTTAGGCCTGCCACCGTAAGAAGTGGGCGCAGCTACTCGTAAATCCTGTACTTCGCGCCACGACTGAAAGGCACCCCCCCCCCCCCCCCCCCCCCCCCTCTCCTCCCCCTGTAAGGCATGCACATCCATCCAGGGAAAACCGCCCAAAGGAGCAACTACAGCGCAGCGTCGCTAGCGCGGGGGGACCACAAGTTTTATGGCGCATTTCGTCCTCTCTCTCTCTGTCTCGTTCCCATTTTCCAATGGAGCAACGCACTTCAGCGCGCGTGGCGCTGAGGGGGACATGCCAGAAATGTAATCTTTCGACCCGGGGACCCTCTAATAAATCTGGGGAGGGGAGGAGGGCTCCCAAGGCACGCCCGGCCCATTCGGGCAAGGTGCGTCACTTTCGGTCATTCGGTCAGGGCGGGCCATGTTGAACGGCGTACGAGGAACTCGAAGAGTATTAGAATGCTGGCGAGAATAGATGGGTACGGGCGAGGTACCATAGTATTATTACGGGGTATTACGGAGTCCCTCCCGGAGTACAGCACAGCACGCCGTACGAGGACAGAGGATGAGCATGAACGGCGGGAGAGCGCCTCCCATCTCGGGCTCCGATTTATATGGGTTCCCTGAACGACTACGGACTACGGAGTACTCTGCAGAGGAATAAGCGGCGTTTTCGATGGCCAGCCAGCGCAATGCGCCAGGCAGTGCGACTATAGGTGCCACATCCAGCCATACCCCCGGCCCATGCTCTTGGGGTCAGCGCTTGTGCTGGTGCTGTACACACACAGACACAGATTCTCGCCACATGCCATGTATTGCCACGACGGCCTCACACACATTCGCACACACATGGGCGCCGCACCCGTCACTGGCCACCCCAGCGGCAAGGAAAGCTATGCGTGTCGAGTTTTGGTGTCACTCCAGCGGACATGAGCGGGCATTTCGGCGGTTTACCGGCGTCGCTCGATATAGTGAAGGCACCGGAGACCGGCGGACGTTCGCACACTCGGCGAGTGAGATGTCGTTTTACATGTACTACTAATGGCTGTAAGACCAGCGCCGCCTTCTTTTTCCCGCCATGGTACACGGTTGCAAATAACGAAACACAGTCGGAGAGTACGAGTAGCCCAACGATTACAGCTGGTATGCAGTCACAGCTATTCCTGTACACGGCAGCACTCATTGAAACATTTCCTTTTGCTTTGCGACAGCTGCTGCGGCACTGCGCTTACACCAGTTTGTACGATGCATGAAATGAAAGAGACGGAAATGGATGTGGATTCAATAGCGCCAGCCTTCTAAGCTGACGGATCAGTTCCCAGCAAGGGCTACCCATCTCTGTGTGCTAATACTACAGAGTACGGAGTACGAGTATACCAAGACGCCATCGACCTTGCCTTGGGTGGCTAGGCTGAGGCGCCCATAGACATCCACCGCCGCCATCTACATAGTACGGGTGGGCCAGGAAGGAATTGTCAGCGTCACTAATTAAAAATGGCGACGCTGCCGTGATTTCTCTTACCGCACATTTTGAAAGAACCGCCCTCGAACCTGTATACTCGTACATGCAACTGCTCAGTACTCGTACTCCTTGCCCCTGCATGTAGACGCATCGAGAACAAGAAGATCCGGGCCCTTCCATACTTTGGTAACACAGAAAGCGCACACGCAGGATCAGGTGTGACTGGCGCGCCAAGCATCGTATGTTGCACCAGTGACTCGTAGGTTGGCGACCACGTACACATGAAGGCTTTACATGACTAGGCACGGCTCTGCCAAGGGACAAACGAGCCCTTGGTATCAGGGAAAAAACGACGACACTGACAAAAGGATCGCTGGGGAGGCTGTTTTACAAGCGGTAGATGTGCGTTTGATGTGCATCGCCGCTCCGATTCGGATGCGTTGTCAGGTTGCGCTTGACTCGTATAAGAGGCGTAGGACGATCTGTGTAGGTAGGCAATGATATGTGTCAATGTACAACAAAACGGCAGCGGCCAAGCCTCACCTTGTAACATGTAGAGACACAGACTTGACTATTTCTATACCGCGCGCAACACTTTTGATTCAAGTCGTGTGGGTGGCCCATCGTTACTCCAGCTTCTTCCGCCTCGGTAGTCAATAGTATGCCATCCTGATACTGACACAGCGTCAACAAGGGCCAGGGCAGTACTCCTATGCATATGCAAAGCCCGGGACCCAAGCCCGCTTCCGAGCATGTTCCCACCCATGGACACCTTATGAGTATAGAGGATGCTGCCGGTGATCGGTCTGGTATCACCCTGACATTTGCACTAGGAGAGACAGAGGCGAAAGCAATGCGGAGGAGCGCCAGATGAGGCATCTCTGCGTCCCTTTACCCCGCGTTGCATTAGGAAGACTGGCCGAAAGGGACCAAGAACTACCCGCTCTCCTACGTTGGGACGCTCCTCGAGCACTCCTACCTACCTGATTCAATGGGCAATGGTGATGCCCGCTAAGCATGCCCTAGCCGCTTGGCTGTCACAAGGCTGGGGTCGAAACCGAGTGCAAGCGACGCACAGGGCACCTTGCCAACTGCCCGCCCACACGCGCGTCGGTGGGGATTCGGCGAGGCATGGCGTACTGTGCAAGGTGCGTACTGTGCAAGGTGCTTCGTACTTAACCATGGCGGGGTTGCTGATGACGATGGGACCCTTGCCAACGAAGCCAAGCCGTCAAGTAGGCGCAGTGCCTTTTACCTTCCTTTCCCTGGCCGCCCGCCGTTTGCTGCTGCACTCCACTGCGCACTGCGCTGCGCTGCACCTGGGCTCACACTCGGTCGTTGACCGCCCCATCACCAAGTGCATCACCGTCTCTGTCCCCGTCATCGTCATCGTCCAGCCATCCAGCCCGGTTTCCAACGCCTAACGCAGTAGCATGGAGATAGCTGCATGGCCTTACGTCTCTGTGGCCTAGCTAACAGTCCATCTGTTTCCATCACGAGCCTTGCAGGATGCCGATCGTCTAAGCCAACCGCTTTTACTATGGTACATGGTGGCTACTGAGCAGTCTTTCTCACCACTCGTGCATTAGTGCAGGGAACTCCCGTGGCCTATCATCATTTGCAACAATTCTACAGCAAACAGCACTTTACTGGATCTCTCACTCTCGACATTACAATTGCCAGCAGCTTGGGTGTGCTGTCAATCTCTCATACAGGTGCCTCCCCTCCTCCGCCGACACGGCTACTCTACTCATAGCTCCCAGCCTCCGAAAGAAGCCGTACGCAACTCGTCCTCCATCTAGCCTCCGAATTGATGACATAGCAAGTATCAGTACACCCAAGTAAAAGTCATTTAGCCGGCGGGATTGCAACATCCGCTCACGGCAAAGCGAAGAGTACGAACTGGGCACGCTAATAGCAACCACTGGACAGGATTGGCTGTGTAGCCTCTGCCTGTAGTCCGTACTGTACGTTCAATGTTCACCACCCTTCCTAGCACACCCCGCCGGCTTTGTCTACCGTCTTGGCTCGTCGCATGGCTGCGTCAGGCCCCAGTTTCAACGGGCCTCCGCCACGCTTTGCCAATGTCCACATCCGTCATTCATCTCCTCTCGGCCTTGTCCCGCGGCAAAGACACCCTCCGGGCGGGCGTAATCTCGTGCTGCACGAACAAGCCTCTGCGCGTTCATGCTCTGTGCAAGCCAGCGTACTCAGACATGGCGGCGCACGCAGTCAGCTGCTTCTGGTGGCTCCCACGCGAATGCCAAACCACGAAAAGTGCCCAATAGGTGCGCTCACATGGGACACCACCAACATACCGCTTCTTGGCACAATCTCGCGCCAAGTCCATCAGGCTGAAATAGTGCCTTGGAATTCGTTCTCTTGGCTCCCTTCAAGGACCATCAAGCATCATTACAGTTTATCACTCCTACTTTCATCTCCACATGATCTGACAGCGTTTTATTATACCTAAGCAAAACGGTACTGGAACCGTACGTCGCATACTGCGTTTCATGGTGGCCCTATGCCTAATATACAACTTCAGAAACACAAGCCTGGGCCAAGTTAAGCTTGAATCATGTTTGTTACCCCGGCCGTGCGCTGCGCAGTCTGTCTCTACCTGCCGACAGATTGCTGTTAACCACATACACAGCCAGGTCCTGGCTATTCCATAGTACGGGATTAAGTAGAGGGTCTGCGGCACCATGCACGGCTTGCTTAAATTGCGCTGCGATGGATCCGTGATGCAGCGCAAGGTCTTTGTGCATGCACTGCCATGTAACGAATCCTCTAGGATACTATTCCGCAGCCCCGGTCACTATCAGTGATGTGCTCGTCTTTTGCAGATCCCCAAAGAGCCGCCTGAGTCGCCCGGCTCAGCCACTTACATGATACGATGCGCTGCGACACACTTACACGGCCACGCAGGAATCTTGGCAAATGACATATGTCCAAACGATAGGGCCAGCAGCGATACTCAACCCTGCCGCAGTTTCTTTACTCGTACAGATGAATGACGAAAGCAAGTAGCACGCCAAGATTCCTTGTTGAACCATTGAGGAACATCGCGACGAACCCAACGTTTTTAATACGGTCGATGGAGGTAAAGCTGCCAAACGTGGCCGGGAATATCTGCGCCGTGCGGGATGATCATGGCCATCTCGACTCGTCTGCCCCTCCAACCATGCATACCGCTGTTCTGTCGATGCACCGTTCCCCGCAGCTCCGGGCGAGTGGGACTACGTCACTTGTTCCATTCGCACTCCATCTCATTTTCGGTGCCTTACGAGCGACGGCGGTCTCAGAAAAAGTCCGCCGCCCGCCAGCTATGCACCTTGTAAATAAGTTCTGGCACTGGCGGAACACTGCGGTATTCGGCAACCTCGGACCCGGTGGACTGTTCCAACCTAATTGCGCATCCTTGGGACAACCGTATTTGGACAATCAACTCTTGGTCAATAAGTACTTGAAATTGGCCAATATGGTACACGCGGTGCTAGCCCACCGGGCTGCTCTTGGTCTCCTACGTTACGGCAGCCCACAGCTGTGGGAATTGGGGCCAGACCTGCGGTTCTAGGCCCGCTAATATTTGCATGCTGCACCCGTCCATGCTAGATCAGGGCATTCTCGCGCAGGTTCTGCGTCACACTTTGCGCGAAGCTTCCGAAGGTTTGATTCCGTCTTATACTGGCTGCTGGCTTTCTTTGGGGCATGCCATTGTACAGTTTCTTGGCGCGGAATCCGCGGGCAGTGGTTTTACTGTGCAACGATGTTTTTTCCGCTTTGGGCCATTAAAGTGCATGTGTCACTGTACCTATTGTGGCGGCAAAGCTTCTATGAGTAATTCCGGCCCGCGAAGCGCGCCCTGAGCTCCCATGACACCGCCGCAGTACTCTGTGCCCAGAACGCATCGACCAGTCTGTTATCCGGCCGGCACAATCCAATAACGGAAAGATGCAATACAGGACCGTCCACTAGGTAAAATGAAGAGAATACCTTGCATAGGTAGCAGACCAAAGGGGCTGGTTACTATACGTTGAAGGTAAAATCGCACAGCAAAAGGGCACCTGTTCCTGCTGAATGTTGCGATTTAGTGAAATGCTTGGCTGAACGTGGCGCGCCAAACTCGGATGAGCGCGGATACCACTGTGCCGTTTAGCCGTTTTAGTGGCACTGACATTGCAGGTACTAGCATTGAGCGATGTTAGTAGCACACGGTAACAAGCTGTCGCCTTTGCGAAGCGAGCTGCTTTCGATACCGTCACTATTCCATAATTTTATGTGTATTCAACATGGCACAAATCTTAGCTATGCCGCAAATCCCCCCAATATTCACAAATCTCACCCCTGAGTCGATTTCTGAGGAGACACAATCACTTATAGACCGCTCAAATGCTCTTCGTGACGAGATTGCATCCAATATCACGCCAGCCACGGCAACCTTCAAAAATGTTGTTTTGCCCCTGATAGACGACTTCAACCAGGCATCTCGCCGCCTGAATATTCTTGGAAGCCTGTTAGCTGAGGCATCTCCAGATCCCGCCATCCGTCACAGCTCCAGGGCGGCTCAGAAGCGCATTCTAGCTGCCCAGTCCGACCATGCAATGCGTGGGGATATTGCGGCTCTTGTTGGCGCCATTTATGACCGGGCACATTTGAGTGACGCAGACCATCTCGACGCCGAAGACTGGCATCTGCTGCGCCTGATGCGAAGTGAATTCCTGCGGTCAGGCTCGATGTTGTTGGACAAGGAACAGCGCCAGCGTCTTCGGGTGGCACGAGCTGAGATTGATGAACTGCAACTAGCCGCCGTGGACACAATTACAGAAGCAAATGGTGACGGAATCTGGCTACACCGCTATGAATTAGAAGGCATGTCCTCAGAAGTGTTGGGCTCACTGGACGTAGACCGCAGAGCCGAGGATAGTAGACCAGACGCCGCCCAGACGGTATGTTTCGTCACGTTTAAAGCAGAACATGCAAACGAAATGTCCTCATTGGTTGAGGATGGCGAGGTACGACGCAAATACCAGGCTGCGTACCGTCGTCGATGCCCTGAAAATATCCCTCGGCTGGCAAGAGTAGTTGTCTTACGAGACGAGCTGGCGCGAATTCTTGGTTTTAAAAATTATGCATCCATGAAAATAGAAGAGATGATGGCTCACAACGTGGGCGATGTCCTAGAGACGTTGCGTACAATCTGCCATCGGCTAAGGCTCACTGCCAAAGCAGAGGATGAACAGCTACTGGAATTAAAGCGCCAAGAAGCGAGCCTGGACGAGGAATCAAGTGACACTGTTTTAAACGACTGGGATTGGAGCTTCTATTCCAGAAAGTTTCGAACCCGGAATGCGAGGGAGGATGGCCATAAAATTGAAGAGTATTTTGAGATGAACTATACTTGGACGGCTACCTGTGGACTCTTTGAGGAGTTTTTTCAAATCGAATTCCATGAAATTACGGGGAAAATCTCAGCGTGGCACAATAGCGTGAGAGTTTATACAGTCTGGGATGGGCCGCGTCGCAATGATGACTTTTTGGGCTACCTGTACGCCGACCTTATCGAGAGGGACGGCAAGTATCAGAACCAACGCCATGTCCTCATTGAACCGGTACGTTCAGAAAATGTCTGGAGCACGTCGTACGTTGACTCAGCTGACAATAGATACCTTCCAGAGGTTTATTTTAGCAGACGGCTCGCGAAACTATCCCTCGTCGGCCCTGATGTGTAGCTTCCCCAACTCGACACTGGCGAAACCAACCTTGCTGGACCTATCGGATGTCCGAACGCTCTTTCATGAGCTGGGACACTGTATACACAATCTTGTATCCCACACCAAGTATGCGGTTCCGCATTCACGGGACTACATCGAAATTCCCAGCGTCCTACTAGAGAACTGGGCGTGGGAGCCAGAGATACTCACTCGTATTGGCCGGCATTATACGTGCTTGGATAGTAGTACCACGAGTACAGAGGACGGCGCAATACCGAAGAGCCTGCTGGAGTCCGTTCAAGCTAACAGGGGGTGTTTCGGAGCGAGTGCTATGCAACCGGTCCTTCAACGTGCAATATTCGATTTGGAAATTCACTCGCCGCAGAGCCACCAGGAGGCAGTTGACATGGATATTACCTCGCTGTGGAATACCTCGAGGAGAGATCTCGTGGGCCAAAGCGGTAACATGGAGGACTGGGGCCGGGAGCAAGCGGCCTTTGGTCACATCTTTCGAAAGTACAGCGCCGGGTTCTTTGCATACGCCATGTAAGTCAAACCATGACGTCTCGTCTTTCATAATTGGTTCGTGTAACTCAGTAATCTTTCAGGGCGAGGCTGTACGCCTCTGACATCTATTCGTCCTATTTGGCAGACGATCCTCTAAATACGGCACGGGTGGAGGCTTTTAAGCGGCAGGTGTTGCGAGTTGGCTCGAGTAAGCCAGAGGCGGAGATTTTGGAAGGCTTCATGAAGCGCAAGCTGGATACTGAGGCCATTTTCAGAGAGGTTTTACAACGGTCTTGTTCCCAGTGGCAATAATTGAAGTGTTATTGTATTCTGGCGCGGCGAATGCTCGTTTATCACACCGCGCGCTGCTTCTATGGTAACACACACCGCCGCCGTTGGCTTGTCTGCACCAACCTGCCGCCACAGCCTACATGTACTTTGTTCCCAAACGTGATGGGGACACTCTCTACCCGAGGCTCAGTGATAAAAATGTGGAAAATACTCGTAACGCCAACAATAGGCGCCTTCCTCATTTGCCTTGGCCTCTCCTATGACTGGGTGGTTTGATGGCGACAAGCCGAAATGGGGGGTTCCACCAGGAGGCCGCCCGAGGAGGCCACCATGCTCACTGCTGCTTACCAACAGCCGCCGCATGTTTGATCAGCCTGTAGAAAACGGCTGAGATCTGCGATCGCCACGAGTCTCGTCCGTGATTAGTACGTAGGGGCGTGTGGGAATATCCAAAGACGGAGCAGTCCGTTCTTCGTACTCGTACCGGGACTTTGGGACGCATACGGGGCGCTGGCGCAGGTGTCTATCAAAGCTGTGGCGACTTACACGGTGACCCGAACCGGCTATCGATATTACGCGACAAGCACTGAATAGCTTAAAAATGGTTTTGTGTATGTACATGGTTTACTCAATTGTTATTTTATTCATGTAGTGGAGAGTTGTTTCATCCTGCGTGTGCTGTATACTGGCAAACCGCACCCGACAATAAGCTGTCACTGCGTAAGGAGTAAATTTCCACCATATCAAAGATCATGTTTCCCATCACCACTCGTATTCCTCGAGAGGGGACAAAAATTCAAAAGGCCCAATGTTTCATGCGTGCCTAAAAAGATACTTCGTATTGCCAAGGGCCTGTTATCCCTAACCAAGGAAATAGAAAGAAATTGCATCATATACGGTTACGACGCCATTCAAGCGCAAAAGAGCCGATCTGTGCAACAGCTCTCAACAACAAAGTCTGCTCTCCACGAGTACAGCGATGCAGGGTATTCGTGGCGCCGGGTATGCACGGCGGGAACACGCGCTGCATCAACCGCGGCAAGCATTTCCGTATAATCCATGGCCTTGGTGATAGCGATGCAGCCGCCTTGTCATCCGTCACACAGGACCAGGGCCTCCCTTGTTCCTGTCCAGGAAACTTTTATTTGGCCCCCATACGTCAGGTAAATCTGCGACCCGGTGCGAAATCGGCGAAAATGCGCGTAGCGATTCCAGGGTTCGTTGGTAACACAGGCCGCTGCGTTGTACATGGGTGTCACCCCTAGGCTGTGTAACCTTTAAAGATTGAGCTTGAAAAAATTGGCTCATCATCCCTGCATGAGGCTGACCGCGTTACTCGTATATATTCTGCACAGCCCGTCCAATCGAACGCAAACGTGTTCAAGGCTTTGCCTCTGGCGCCTTGACCTCAATGTCCGGTTTTGCCTCCTTTTCGGTACCTTCTCCGGCTGTATTACCGGCCATCAAGCCACTCAATTTCATCCGCTCAATCAACGAGCCGGCTTTTGGGTTGCTGCCCGTATCTGCGGCCATAATACTCGACTTGAGCATTTTCGAATCAATATCTGCAGGCTTCACATCCTTGGCCGGGTCGGACAGGCCGATGCGCGAGACGAGGTTGGCAAGCGTGTTGCGAGGCGGTGAGGAAAACTGCTCGGATAGATGCTCCTTGGCGTCGTGCATCTGCTCGCGGATGGCGTTGGGAGAGAATATAGTACCCTCGACAATGTTCTCCAGCGTCTTGAAGTAGTCCGTCTCCTTGACAAACTTGGTCAGGTACATGATAGGCCGCTCTGACGGGTCCTTCTTTAGCCTCTCTTTGATGGCATCTTCATAGGCACGGTCGTAGATGTTAAAGTCTACCGCGGACGGCGAGTCTGCTACTTCGTCTGGTGTGGCCTCATCTCTGTCAAAAGCATCGCGAGAGCCAACGCCGATTCCGAGGTGCAAGGGCTCCTGATCAATCTCCTGCGCGTGCCCCTTGCCGACTTCGTCAGTGCTGCTCCCGCTATCCTTCTTTTGCAGAATCTTTCTACGGCGCTCGAGAAGGGCTTCGATTTCTTGAGCCCGTGCCTTTTCCTCTGCAGGGTCAAACGAGTCGTCCGATTTCTGGTCGTCGTCGCCGTCATCGTCCTTTTTCGTGTCCTTCTGGTCCTTTTCGGCATTCTTGTCATCAGACTCCTCGCCATCTCCCGAGTTTGTTACAAGAGACTTGAACCGACTGATGGCTTTGAATACAGAGAGCAGGCTGTCTACCTTCCGGGTAAAGGCGCGGTTAAGTTCCAACTCGTTTGGCGGTTCAATGGTATTGGCACAGTTCTCTTCCTTTGGCAGGAGGTTATCGGCGCCGTCGCTGGTGATCCAGGCGTGTTCCTGTATGTAAAAGGAAGTAAGCAACGAATGAAGGACTAAAGACCTGATAATGAAAGTAGAAGGAATGACGTACTCGAATTTCTGGCATCGTAATGCGAGTTTCCGGGTTCTTGTCCAAAAGTCTCGTAATCAAGTCGGAAAATGAGTCGTCTTCGTCCTCAGGGAGCTGAGGGTCGTCCTCTTTGATAGCTTCGTACATCTCCAAGATGCCTGGCCTGTTGAAGGGAATCTTGCCGTAGCGAAAGCAGTAGAGACAGACACCCATGGACCAAATGTCGGCGGCCGTGCCAGACACGCCTTCGTGTTTACCACACAGCTCAGGCGGCAAGAAAGCGGGTGAGCCTGCTGACTTTTTGATCTTCATTCCCTCTGGCTTCTCAAACATTTCGGATACGCCAAAGTCGACAACCTTGAGAACGTCGTCTTCCGAGACGAGGAGGTTGTCTGGCTTGATATCTCGATGAATGATGGATTGTGAGTGCACTGCAAGGTAGTACCACTGTTAGACCCGCGCCAAGCGAAATGTACTTTGGTTGACTTACGGTACTCGATGGCTAAAACGAGGTCGCGAAAGTATGATCGGCAAATGTCATCACTGTATGGATCAGCGTGGTCGTCGAGGCCGACTTTCATGGCGACGCCCTTTTTGCACATTTCCAAGACCATGTAGAGAGAGTCTTCTTCAGGGTCATCAAGGACTTCAATGAGGGCCACGAGGTTGGGGTGGCGCGCCTTTTTCATAATGGCAACCTCTTCACGGATCAGGTACAGGGCATCCTTTTCCTCGCCGGGATGCTCTCCGCCAGCCTGGGGAGTCAGCGGAGAGCCGTCATCATTCTTGACCCTCTTGGGAGGTTTCCGTGGGCGGCCCTGCGGGCCCTTGCGCAGGTTTTGAGAGAGCGCGCGTTTGCGAAGGCGCGATTTTGAAAACTCCTTGACAGCCTTTGATACGGTTAGCTGTGCGACGCGGCAGATGCTATTTGAAGGCGGAAGAACTTGCATATTCATTGCCAAATTGATCATTGGCCAAGTGCACAGAGCCATATGAGCCGCGACCAATTTCTTCAATGATGGTATACTGGTTGATCTTGTGGTAGGTTCTCCCGTCCTCCTCGTCGCTGGTATATTCTACGCGAGCGTCGAGGGTTTCCTGGATACGGTTGAAAACGTATTGGTTAGTACCGTCAATACCGACGAGGGGCGAAGATGCGCAAAATACCTTGACCTCGTGGTGTTCAGCTGGGGTAACGCCATGTTGTTGCGTGGCAGCAGCAAAATCTTGCATGCCCGGAGGGTCGGAGCTGCCCGGCGGGATTCATCCCGATTAGCCAGCAGGCCAGAGAGCACAAGCTTGGATGCAGGGTCAAACTTACACATTGGTAGTTAGCACCGGACGGGTAGCCTCAGTCGGCGCATCCTCGCCGGGTTCGTCATTTTCTCCCGGGCGAGTCGGCTCGGCCAGCGGCGTAGGCGGCTCACTTTGGGAGACGGGTGCCTGCGGTGCGGACATGGCTGCAGCCGGATAGAGGGGGTGAGTGATCGAAACGCTCCGCTAAAGTGGTTTTATTACGAGGACTCTCGTCCTATGTACGCTGCTGGGGCGAGCGAGACAGCGGATAAGCAGGTGGTGAGTGTGCGCTTGTCGTCGGAACCACCTTGTTCGCTGTGGTGGGGGAGGGGCAGACAGCAGCTGGAGATGGGACGAATGGCTGGCAGTCGGCAAGGCGAGGCGAGGCGTTGACGGCCCTCGATCAAGTCCGTTATGCGAACAGGAGCATGCGAGATGTATCCGGAAGCCAGTCTGACCGGAGCGCAAGGTTCTGGGCTGAGCAGAAGGCTGAGAAAGTGATGGCAGCCCACGTTTGAGGTTGAGCTCAGGTGAGCTTGGTTGGTGCTGGCTTCTGACTGGTCAGTGGTTTGTCAGAGCCGTTTCCAGCAGCGGGGCTGGGTTGCATGTCAGCGAGCGTGGGTGTGAGGTGTGGTGGGTGTGGTCCGCCCGGCAGCCTGGTGCCGACCACATGGCACCTGGCTGCCGCTATTGGTAGGGCGGCTCTCGCGTCAAACTGCGGGTGGATTGTCTTATAAAGAGCACAGGGCTACACGCAGCACTGGCCAAGGCAAGACATCTTTACAATAAACGGACACGACGACGTGCAGTATCAACGTCATCAAGTACAGAAATGTCAGTGTCCGACCGAATGAGAACTACGAAAGGCGTATATTGTTGGGGACCTACTGCAAGCCTCCAAATTGGATGAAAAGTGAAATTATGGCTTAGTGGGCTCTATTTCACTCTCAGCTTCATCACAGGCACAAAGAAGCGTGCCATTCTTTATATACAGCAGAGAATCCTCCGTATTACCATGCAGAGTGTCCTCCGTCAATAACCAGATTGTTCCCCGTCATGAAGCTACTCGCCGCACTCAGCAGAAACAGCGCGGCTCCCTTAAACTCGCTCGTCGTGGCCAGGCGCCCGAGCATATTTTCTCTTTGCCACGTCTTCTGGAGCTCCGGGTCCTCCTTAAACAGGCCCTGCACCATGGGCGTGTCAATATGGCCAGGGCTGAGGCAGTTGACCCGGATCCCGCCGGACCCGTCCTCGCGGATGCGGCCCCATTCCATGGCCAGGTTCCGCGCCAGCTGGATGACAGCCGCCTTGGACGAGTTGTAGACGGGTGAGAGCATGCCCTTGTTGGCCACGATGCCGGACATGCTCGCAATGATGCAGATGCTCCCGCGGCACTTGTACTTTAGCATCGCCTCGGCGGCCGCCTGCGCCGTCATGAAGACGCCAGTGTAGTTGGTGGAGAGCATCTTTGTAACGTCGCCTATGTCGTAGTCTAGCGCCGGTGTATTCTGGACAATGCCTGCCGCGGCGACAACTCCGTTGAGTTGCCCGTTGTCGTCGGCTATTTGTGCAATGGTCTGCTGCAGCTGCTCTGTCTCGCGGACATCCTGTTGCATGTAGGTCAAAGTTCCGCCCCATTCCGGGACGACGCGGCTCTGGGCCTCTTCCCATTCTTGATCCGGCTTTTCTTGTATATCGAAACAGTAGACTGTCAAACTTTGTGTTAGCAGGGAAACATAACGATGTTTGTGTCGGGCCCAATTCGTACCCTTTGCCCCCGCCTCTACCAGCGCTTCAGCAATGGCGAGGCCAAGACCTCTGGCGCCACCTGTAACAATGAATGTCTTGCCGCTCAGGTCGAAATCGGCAAATCGTTTGCCTCCAACTGCCTCTTCTCGTGGCGGTGCGGACGCCATGTTGTCAACTCTAATAAGTTAAACGGGCTCTTGTTGGTATTAAGCAGGTGCCCAATTGCTATTCTGAAATGGATGTTTGGATTCCAGTCGAGTCTTTGAGGTCCCCGGGACATAATAATATATAATACATTGTGACGTATAAGCCGCATTTGCCTGACCTCTTCATGACGTCTAAATTACGAAAAATGGGACGCGTCACTGTTAAACTGGGTCAGGCCGTTGCAACCAAGAATCTCAACGCTCCTCCACAATGAATGGGGTGATCGTCGATTCTTGGGAGGCAAGGATGCATAAACACGCACGAATGAGGCATTTGCGAGTTGACTCGTGTACTGGTGCTCCGTACTGGTAGGAGGGCAGTGCAAGCACTGTAAACAGGGGAAGCGAACATTGGCTGCATGACATAGCAATGACGAGAGCTACCAGTCTGCACGGAAACTCGGGAATTGCTGGCCTGTAGCAATAAACCCTTATGGAGAAAATAAAAATAAAAGGAAAAGTGAAAATGCGAACAAATTACCATTGCGCATGTAGAGTTCGCTTCAGGTACTAACAATGTAATGGGCTTGATGCCAGACTAGCCCAGGGGCAGCTTCGCGCTGCTAGCTCCAAGCGTCCGTCAACTGCCGAGACAGCTAGCGGTAAAAGTAGTACAGCACCACGGATATTATTCTTCAGGCTGCTTAGTTGACAGCTTCTGTGTAGCTAAAACGAGTTCCCGAATCCTTTTGTTCGTACCAGGTGCATGCATTTTTGGCGCCAGGAAGGGTCGCTACGGTCGTTATCAAACCCCTCGGCCGTTTTACACGGTGCGACCACTTACGTACATAGTAACTATAGAAAACAGAAAGTTTCTGAAGCCTCTTATTTTCTCTTTCTAGTCGTATGCTTGTGCATCATGCAACCTGGCAGACGAGTACGAGCACGTGGATTGGCCTCATTGCCAACTGCTGGCATATCGCGGAGACGAACTTCTTGGTTCATTACGAGTATTATCAATGTGACGCGGCAATGTTTAATTTTTTCGGGGTCATTCATTTACCGACATGAGCTGAAAAGCAGACAAGGCTTGATTCAGCGTTGATCACTGCTCTGCGGTTATTGGAATAGGGTCTCCCATTATTCTAAGCGAGAGTGACGCAAGGCATAGTCTCACGGCAATCACGCCTTGCATCTACCCGAGCTCGAAAGGACTACTCGTATCTTGGTATATCCAGTTACATAATCTGGAAAAACCGAGCAATATAAGAAGAGTCTCCTTTCTTTCATATCCAAGTGTCACGCCCATCAAGCCCCATCATACCCAACGTTTCTTCTCAACTCCGACATTTGCTATGCAGCTCCTCACACTCACCGTTGTCATCTCTGGGCTTTTGGCCCCGGCTCTATCCACGCCAATCCCCGTCAAGGAGGCTCATGGTGATAACTCCCTTATATTTTACATCCGCAATGACAGAGTGCTAATAGGCCGTAAAGCCAACATTGCTAGAAGTCTGCAAGCTGCTGCTGCTGCAGCTGGCGCGGGATCGGGCCCAAGGCCGGGGGCGTCAGTACAAGCAAAGTAGGGCCCAATCTCCGCGAGCACCGACGTGGCACTTTGAGCTCCAGCAGGAGCAGAAGGGGGCCATTATTTCATGCTATACCAAAAAAAAAAGAAAAAGAGTAAATAATATAACAATTCTGTCCACTGAGACTTGATTTCCTCGTGTAGCTGTGTCAGGTCTCCATCCGGAGTGGACAAGCCAATGTGTTAGCCCACGGCGGCGAGAGCGCCTGGGTACGTACCTCCGGGACCCTAGCGCCAGCGGCCAGCCGAGCTACAGTCAACGACGCACCGTCACCGCATTCCAAACATATGTCGATTGCAACCCAAACACCACCTCACGCCGCCAACCCAATTGTCGACACCACCTCGCCGCCGCCCATTCGCAAGCGCAACCGACAGCATCTCTTTTCATAGCAGCGGCCCTAACACAAGCGAAGCGCCCGTGCGCGCGCAATCTCTCCTCTCCTCTCCTCACCCCCCCGCCGCGTCGTCCGCCCCGACCCCGACAATCCCGCCCACGATGGTCGTCTACTCCTTCTACATCTTCGACCGACACAGTACGTCCTCCTCATGTTCCCCTTCTTATACCTCACAATCCCCAGCTCTAACACGGCTGTCTCCTCCTAGCGGAATGCGTGTACGCAAAATCATGGCTCCCACCCAGCACACCGCGACCCGGCTCCAGCGCCGGCGCAGGACTCCAACAGCAGCACTCCTCCATGGTCTCGACGGCGTCGGACGACGCCAAGCTCATCTTTGGCACCGTCTTCTCGCTGCGCAACATGGCGCGCAAGCTGGGCGGCGACGACGACGCCTTCATCAGCTACCGCACGGGGCAGTACAAGCTGCACTTTTACGAGACGCCCGCCAACCTGCGCTTCGTGATGCTGACGGACACGGCGTCGGCGAGCATGCGCAATGTGCTGCATCAGATATATATTAACCTGTGGGTAGAATATGGTACGTATTTGTTTAATGCCATACCCACCTTCGCGGTAAACGAGAGCTAACACCTGCCCCCCCTTTCCTCTGCACAGTTGTCAAGAACCCCCTCGCTCCGGTAGAGCACAAAGGCGGCCGCGGGGTCAAGAATGAGCTCTTCGAGCTTGGGCTGGACCAGTTTATACGAGGGTTAATGTGATGGAGGAAGCGAATGACCTTTCCCGATGCAAATCGACCTTTACGCGAAACGACGAATACCACACGCATCCCGACAGCGAATTGCAAACAGTCAACATCTCCACACGGGCTCATATGCTTGTTTTTATAGAAGCCAACCATAAAGAGAAGGGGACTTTATACAGTAAAGCCAAATGGCATGGGGCGAGGATGAATGTACCACAATATAGTAATGCGCCTTGACTTGTAGGGCCGTCTACGACGAGGGTAGGCTTTGTGTGGACAATGGATACACACGCCAGGTTCATAAAATATGTATTCAGCGCCGGTACAAATGCAACGACTGCATGTCGTGCGCAATGCAATAGACTCAAATAAGAACAGAAAAAAAAGCACAAAATTTCTCTAACCCCTTGCCACTCGCCATTCGTCTTCAGTGATGCTGTACATTTGTCCATCCATCTTTCCATATTTCTACAAGTCGTTAAAACATGTTATAAATAAAACCTTTGTATCCCACATTGTTCGTATTTTATGATTGGCTGTCGACGGCCTTTTCCCATGCACTCTCAAAGCTGCTCTCGGCATCAACCATGACGACGCTCTGGTCACCCTGCGTGGACTGCGTCGGCAGCTGTGTTTGGCCACGGCGAGGCTCCGCGTCTTCAGGCTTGACGTGCACGGCGCTTTGCATCAGGCCTTCCTCGCGAATCTCGCTTTCCCAGTTGCTCGAGTAGACGACGGCGGCAAAGGCCTCGAGGTCCCGGACCGACTCCATGTCTTGGAGGTACTCGTTGGGCACGCCATTGCCAATCAGGTGTGCCTGGCGTGTCAGCACAGACAGGATCTTGGGCAGCAGAATGACCTTGGAGTGCTTAGAGTCGGCAATGACGGTTGCCATGAAGCCGCTCTCATCGACGGGCAGCTCAAATGCCTCCGTGGCAAGCTTCTTCTCGACGAGGTACGAGAAGCCAGCATCCAGCAGCAGGGTGAGCACGTGGCAGAATGCTGGCGATTCAATCAGGTCAGCAGTCTCATCCAACAGCCGCCGCAGACCGGCCGAAGTCAGCTGCGGCTCCGCAGGGGTGCTATCTTGCTCCAGGTTGTCCTCCAAGATGCCAGACTCTCGAATGACCTGCTCTTCCTGGCCTTGCGGCGGCAGCAAGAACTGAAGCCACTTGGCACTGCGTCTCTCTTCTGCAGTGGCGCCTTCAATTTGCTTGCGCACCTCCATGGTAAGGTCCGAGAATCGTTCAAAGCTGATGAGGTCACGCGGGTTGAGGGTGCCGAAAACAGAGCGGACGGCGCTCTCGACGCGATGCATGACGTCGACCCAGCCCTTGTTGAGGAGCCACCAGCTAAAGGTCAGGTACTTGCGGTTCGTGTCAAAGTCGCTGCCGTAAGCCTGGTCGGTGTTGTCGTCGTCATTGTTCTCGAGGCTGATGGTGGCGCTCTGTCCGCTGGTGGCCAGGGCGACGACGCTGGACAGGTAGCTCCGGCGGCCGAGGAGGTTGAGCTGGACGCGGGTGAGCATGGTGAGGAGGGCGAGGGTGTAGATGAGGGTGAATGCTCTCGTGACGGCTGCAATTTCGGTTAGCAGGGCATTTGATGGGCGGCACAGGCCTGCCGGGGATTGGTGGTGGACAAGGGCTTACAGCTGATGATGAGGTCGTCCCAGAGCTGCCTCTTGGTGCGGCGAGACTTGGCGGCACCGGCGCCGCCATCCTGGGGGCCAGGATCCGACGTCGTCGATGCTGCCAGAGGCGGGACGGAAATCTGGCTGGCGTGGACGCCGCTCTCGCTCAGGGCACTGGCCGAGCTCTTGCCGTCGTCCTCTGTCAAAGTCGTGTCGGCGATGCTCGGGGGAGCTGGTGAGGCCTCGGAGGTTCCCGCGCTGGTGGGACCGCGCTTGTCAGCCTTGGCCGTCTTTGCTTGCTGAATCTCGTAGGTGATTTGCTCGGTATTCATGGTGTTGAGGACGTTTGTGGTCGCGGTAGGGAGGAGGGCGAGGACGGTAAAGGTGCAATCTTCCTGGTTCTGCTCGAAACGGCGTCGCAGACTGGAGGGCACGGGTTAGGTTAGCAAGCAGGCAGAGGAGCAGGGACACCGAGAGATGGACAAGAACTGACTTTTCTTTGGAGATGCGGTCGCTGCTCATGCGCTCGCGAGCGTCATTGAGCTTGGACAGGACATATTGGGTGACGACGTAGCCGGCGCCGACGACTCCAGCGCCAATGGCGATTGGAGTGCGATTCCGGCGGAACCAGCCTCGCACGGACGAGATCATGGTTCTTGACGGGGCGTGCGGGCTACGGCAGGCTCAGAATGGTAGTGCAGCAGCGCCTCGTGTCATGGAGCGTGTCGAGTTGTGGTCGGTAGAGGATAGGCGATAGGCCCAAGACGGTGGTGTTGGGTGCGAGTGACGAAATGTATGTGCGCCAGCCAGCCACCATGCGGCAGATGGGAGCGACGCTTGGGGTGTACTTGGGTACTAAGCAACAGCTAAGGGATGTCGAGGAGACGCAAAGGCCTGTTCCCTGAGCCCCGGTGAAATAAAGTAGAGTGCACGATGGCAGCCGCGTACAAAGAAATTGATGACGGGCACGTGTCGGTATGAAGTAGTGCGAGCACGAGGCACGAGGAAAGAAGAAAGAGGGCGCTCGCTTGTCGAGCTTTTGGGGTGACGAGATGGGAGAGTCGGGTCGGGGGTTCCACCAGCGGCGCGCAGAGAGACTGACACGGCGATGGGTGGTGGATGGCATATGCCAGCCAGACAGACGAGACGGATGGCGGCAGCTGCTGGCTGGAAAAAGAGCTGTGGTGGGTGTGGTGCTGGAGCGCGGAGCTGCCCTGGGGGCGAGCGAGCCGAAGCCTCGGTCCACTGGCTGCCATCTGGAGACTGAGCCGACAGGTTGCCGTTAGCGGTGGCAGGCACGAGGCGGCGCGTTTGCGTGCGGTGCTGCTTTGGGAAGTCTTTGGCGGGGGTGGGTGGTGGGTGGTGTGGGGGAGCACGTCCGCGCCGAATCTGGATCGTTAGTCAGCGGTGCCCAGTCGATGCCGTGGACGGACAGAGACACTTGCACGAAGGAACATGGCGCAAGGCAAAATAAGACGAAGAAGAAAATGAAGGGAATTGGAAGTATTGTCATGTACCTTTGTTTCTTGACTGAGTGTTCCAATATCTTCGCTGCCGAAGAGCCCTCGTGTGTACAATAGTACTAGACAGGCCGCCCCCGCCCAGCATCCGCAGTAGCCAAGTCGGCTCTGAGATGTAAAAGTACGTCCGCGGACGTCGAGGGAAGAGCTCCTAACTTCTGGAACGTGATTGTTATCCCATCTCCTTCAATGTGGAAAATGTTGAAATATTCAGCCAAATTTTCCCGTGACTTGTACTATCCAAAATGCAAAACGATATTGCTCATTCCTCTTACCTAACCACTGGCCTCAACGCGGCTGCGGGATTCACGATCAGGCTCGGCCAACCACAAGAGGAAAGATAGCAAGGCTGAGGCCACTTTACGCTACTGCTTGGCTCGCTCACGTTTAAGTATACACGTCCTCCTCCCGGCGCCCTCTTCTTCTTCTCACGACAATATCCGATTCATCTAAACCTCCACTTACAAAATAAAAAATGAGGCTGCAATTACAAGAAGTCGACTATGCCGATGGCGCGGAGCTCGCCGTCATCCAAGCCACAAATTCGTCGGGAGACGAGCTCATGAAGGCCATGCACCCAGGCCTATCCTTTGACGGTGCCGTAGCGGCGTCCAAGGAGCGATGGCTCAGCACGTACGGCTTCGGGCAGTGGCATCATAAAAAGGTTGTCGACGCCGACACGGGCAAGATTGTGGCCCTCTCACGATGGACCATTCCCGACGAGTGGAACAAATTTCTCCCCCCGCGCACAGGTATGCTGCTTTTTTGCCACAAAAGGTGACATCAAGCTTGGAAACATTGTTTTCGCTAAATCGCCAAGCAGGGATCCCCGAGGGTGCGGAAGTGCCGCCGAGGAAGAAGCCTACAACTCTCGACATGGAGTTTGCCGGCCAGTACGGTGACAAGGCGTATGAGATTTGCGATCGAGTCCTCAAGGACCGTCCAAATATGAGTACGTTTCCTCTTACTTGTGCTCTTTTGGCAACTTTATCATATAGCTTGACCATGCCCTGTGGCCGCTGCTAACCACGCCCATAGTGATTGATCAATTTGCAATTCTTCCAGAATACCATCAGTCCCCAGCAGCTACTCTCATGTTGGAGTGGGTGACCAAATTTGCTGGCGAGCACGGTTTGATATGCTATTGTGAATCGTCCCCAGAGAGCACACCCCTGTATCTCGAACACGGCTTCGAGCAGGTCGAGTCGTTTACGGTTTCAACCAAGGACGGCAAAGACATCACTATGAACGTGTTGACGAAACAGCCCGCCGCTAAACAATAAGGGTTTAATCAGTGTGGCTATAAATTGGAAATAATGATATTTATCATAAAGCATTTCAATATCTCTTCTAGCACTAGCGTTGTAGCTTGCGAGTGCAGCTGTAGACATGAGTTGATAGTCTTGCTGCCTGAATTCGCTTCTGCAGGAGTGTGGTTACCGACTCATGGAAGCTAAACGAAAAGAGCCTCACGCCATTACAAGGTATATAAAAACCCAGCGACATTATCAATGACTCTTTTTCCAGACTTGACTTGCCTATTCACCGCCCAGAAATGCAAAGCCAGAGAACCAGTCACCGTGACCAATAATACATTGGATCTGCAGGCATTGTCAGCACGACACGACACGCTACAGACACAGAAAACTTACACAATGGCGGCATATATCCCCGGCCTATACTTGGGCGCATCCTGCGACCTAAACACCAATGCCCCAATAATGCCACCCAACCCTCCCATGGCCACCAACACGGCACTGCAAAAGGTCCTCGTCCAATGGCCGCGGATGTTGTTGGCTTGCCACGACATGACGGCCGGAATGTTGGCGTTGCATCCCGCAGTGACAAGGAAGACACCAAAATACTGCACGCCTGGCACCGTAGTCCAGGACAGCAGGCAGAGCCCGACTACCGTCTGTGCGGCGTTGTAAAAGAGTGCCGGGCTGCGCGCCTTGATCTTGTCACAGACCCAACCCTCGGCACACATGAGGATACCGGCAAAGACGTACGGAGGCGTTGTGAGTAGCTGAGATACGCCAACACTGTAGCCAAGTTGGCCGTGTAGAATCTGTGGTAGAAAGTATGCCACGGCGTAGGCGGTGATTGTTGAAAAGCTGTTGTTAATACCACCGATGTATCTTGTTAGCTTCCAAAGTACCAGTGCAGACAACGAAAAGACAGCTCTTACGTGTAGAGGAAGCCGTACGCCCATACGCGCAAGTCCAACGCTGGCCGCAGAAACCTGGACCACTTGAACACCTCGTCAGTCTGCGAATCCTTTCTGTCGTTTTCGATGCGGCGAAGAATGATGCCTATCTGACTTGCGGTCAAGAATCCACGCCCGTTCTTCATATCCTCGGGGTATCCAATTAGAAACACAACAGCCAAGGCACCAATTATAACTGTCAGTATACCCTCCATGACAAAGATCCACCTCCATGCCTCCAGACCTCCCAATCCTGCCATTTGCATAAAGGCATAAGCTAGGATGCCTCCAAGAGCAGCACCGACAAGCCCAATAAAGTAGAAGAAAGAATATCTCTTGTGTATCTCATCTGTAATTAAGATGTCAGTAGCTGCGGTCTGAGTGTGTAATCCTTTCAAAGGTCCTTACATCGGGTGTACCATAATGACATCAGGTAAATTAAGCCTGGAAACAGGGCAGCCTCTAGGATGCCAAGTAGGATGCGAAGGCCGACCAGGATGGACCAGTGGTTTACAAATCCAAAGCCCTTTCATTTCTGCAATCAGCAATTTGCGCACAATAAATACACCCACTTGAAGTAACAACATACCAGAGTAACAAGGCCCCATGCAAGGGTTATCGTAGGCAGCGTCCGACGAGGGCCAATCCAACGCACCACTGCCGCAGCAGGTATCTCTGCGATAACATAGGGCGCAAAGAAGATGAGGACGACAAGAGACTAAAACGGTTAGGCGACACTATTAACTCTGTAAACTGGCCAGCTGTAGACTTACATATCGAGTTCCGATATCTAGGTGCAAGTCCTTCGACATCCTGAAGCACGCTGTCAGTCTCTTGCACCACTCTGTAGAGCAACATCACTAGCACACTCACCCAGCAATAACTGCATTGGACAGGTTGGCTCTATCCAACAGACTAATTGCCACCAGCAGACCACTCATTGGGATCAGGCGTCTGTCAATCTTGTGCACAATGTGGCGAATCTGCGCCTCACTTGGCTCGTCGCCATCGGCTCTTTCTTGCTCGGCAATGTCCGCCTTGGAGAAAAGGCTAGCATCGTCACCGCGGGTTTCAGTTAATTTGGCTTCAATAGACATGGTTCTTCCAGCTTGACTTGGATAAAAGTGGTAAAGAAAACGATGGACGTTCTCGACAAATCGAGTCCGGACATCCCATCTATATGCTTTGTCGTCGAAGCCTGGCATGCTGGGCAATGTAGCTTTACCGAAGACCAGGTTTCACTGCCGATAGGTACTGTCAATCACAAAAGGGCGCCACAGGCCCATAATCAATCCACACTTCTCATGATAATTCGTCGAATTAAGATCTGGGGAACCGTTGAGTCTGGGGTCCCCGCATCGCAAGCCGTTTTGCAAACCACCTCACCTTGACACTTTACGCGGACTGCCGACGAGCGCCGAGCACTGCCGAGTCCCGTGTAAGCCACGAGAACGTTGATTAGTGCCAGCAGCTGCTCTTATCGTAGAAAGCCATGAATTACTATAATGAGTTTACTGTCAAAAGTATTTTACTAGGAGCTTGTCTTTGTTGTGCGCGGCAGTTCGCCACCACCGCCCACACTTGCAATGCCGCCCGACATCCTTATCAAGACAACATACTGGGCCAATCAGTAAACGACGACACCTCCGCAAACTCGTCAAATATCCAACTAAGATCCTCATTCATATCCGTCCCCGGGCTGAATACCTCCAAAGCCGACTCCACCTGTTCTAGTCGTTCCAACCTCGGCGAGAGCGTCTTCGGAAATGGAAATAGACTGCGAAAAGCCGCGACGCTGCCCAGCTCGCCAACGAGATTCGGCTTCCGCCACTCGCGCGTAGCTGAGCTTTGCGTCTGCGAACGACTATCCTGAGACCGCAACCTGAGAATCGTATTGAGCACCACCGCCGCACCTGGTATTTTGATTTTGAATTGCTCGAGACAAGATACCAGGGTGTCTAGGGCGCTGGCGCAGGCAAATCGCTCTGCTTCCGACAAGGCTTCCGTCGCATGATATAAAAGCTGCGGAATGGCTGCCATCATAAAGAGCCACATGTGTATCCCGAGCAAATAGTTGATGTCGTCACGAATGTCTAGCTCTTGGTAGAGGCTAGTCATGCATGACGAGGCGATCAGAGACACAATGTTTGGAACTGACCCAATATCGGAGTCATTAAAAGAGTATAAGAAAGTAATGATCGTAGCAAAGTACATGATGTGCAGTTCGTAGGTACCTTGGTGGTATATTCGGTTTCCGTTGTTGTCGAATATACGCATTTTCGGGGGTAGTGACTGAACCCATGTCTGCAGCGAATTGAAAATCTCCGTTTGCTACAGAAAGCAGCCTAGTTAGAACATTTTGCTGTAGATACACTAAATATCTTTACATACCTGAGATTGTGATTGATCATAGGGTCGCAAGCGTAAGCTCAACACGCGGCTGAGTATGCGTGCAAGCTTAGTTAGTTCCATAAATGCCAGGGCCTGTTCCTCGGACTCTTCCGGCTCGAAGTCGTCCAGCGTTACGGGCCGCACGTCAAAGTCGTCATCTTTGAGGCCAGTAGGCCGGCCCAACCCTGCCGAGACGAGTTTATCTTGAACCTGCACCAACTGTGTGAGTGATGCCCATTTTCTGAAGCCAAATCAGCCAACTTACGAAGAAACACCACGCTATGCGACGCGCAGTCCCCGGTTTGGCTAAATTCGCACAAACCGATTCCCGATGAAGTCCTGTTTGTTGCAAGGTGCGTATTGCCACGCCCAACCAATGCCAGGCACAATCTGTCGTCAACACGACAGGCCCAACAATGTTGCGCGTAGCCAGCAGCGCGACCACTTTGAGAAACGTAATCGGATCCTGTTCAAAGCTTGTTTGTATAAGAGTCTTGGATTTATGGTAGTATTTTTCATTGTCACCGAGGACGTCTGGCCCTTTCGGATGTCGCAACATGGCGCCCATCATGCACATTGCCTGCTGGAGGGCAACAGACGGCTCTGCAGCGGCAACATCTGACCGATCTATGATTGGCAGCCGGTGGAAGACGCGCTCAAAGTATAGCGCCGCGCAAGCGTTGAAAAGGATCCTTGGTGGCGGTTCCGCGGCAGCGCTTATTTGCAAGATGGCCTCTGTCATCTTTGACGAATAGGCAGCTGTTTTCGCATGGTCCGGTGGCAAAGACGGCGGGCCGCTTATCACGCCGACGATGCCTCCTATGTATTGACTATGCAGCCTTTCAGGTGATGTGGGTAGTGAGTTCTGGCTGGCATACTGCAGCGTATCGGTAGTTTCGCTAGGTGTAGGCGGGAGGTAGGCTGGCATTGAAGCTTCACCAGCATCTGGAGGCGATGCAGGCCGCTTCCGGGAGTACTTTTGGCTCACACTTATCCTCCGGCTAGCACGAGCCCTACATTTAAAAGGTTATAAAAAGCGACTCAATGAATTCGACGATACTTACTGGCATGTAAGCCCATACTTTTGACAGTTGGAGCATGTCTCTTGGTTTTGAAGATCGCACTTCACTTTGCGACTATGGCAGTGGCGACAGACAACTCTGGCACGGTCCCGAACACCGCTACGGAACCTGTGGTTTTTCTCCATATGAAGCTTGCTGTTTGTTTAACTCTTATCAACCCAGATCTGCTTCGTTCTTTACAGGGTCACGTTTGTCGTGGTCGGATGGGTGTCGGCGATGATCAAGGTGAGTGGAGGTCTACCGAGGCAGCCACCAAGGCAGTATGTACGTTGATTGGGTCACCAGCGACGCCATCTTCCTTTCATCGCTTCAATCGCAACGAGCCTGAATATGACAACTATCAAGGGAAGGGGGTTCAATTATAGTTGATTATCGAGTTTGAAAACCAAATTTGTTTCCAGCAGGTGAATTGGTGAATTACTGGAGAGGGTAGAGCATTCGGAGTACAACGTGTATAAGCCTACTTAAGAACAACAAGATGTTCTATACAATCGCAGGGCCATGGATAAAAACAAGCAATACTGGTACTATTGAACAAAACCCCCTGTTTCCTAGTCTGAAGTGTCTAGTTGACTGCATGCGTCACCGTGACGAAGGAGCTAAACCACACGATATACTGAGCAAGAGGTACCTGCATGTAAGGAACTTTAACACCGTAGCTTACTCAACAACAGCATCCATAACGGTAACTTCCGGGTACGAATACGTGCCATTCAACATGTCCTCTGCCGGTGCAAAGACACGCAGCGTAAAACTTACCGCTCCTCCACCCGCCGGTGCCGGCAGCCAGTTGTTCATATACTTGGCCGGCGGCGGGACATCATCCGGCTGCACCAGAATCTCAAACTTGCCGTCCGCGCGCTCCTTCAGAGGAGTGCCATCGGGGTAAACAAGATTGCTGCGATCACCGAGCGAATAGCGGTTGAGGCTGTTCCTGACAAGCAGCTGGTCGCCGCCGTAGACAGTCAGGCTCCAGAATCCAGAGTGGTTCAGCCTGGGCTTGGCTGAAAATGTGAACAACAGAGCCTTTTTCGGTTCAATCTTGTACTCGGTGCCACCGGCGGCGGGGATGTTTCCGCCAGGGTACCAAGATGGATAGATGGATTGATCCGCCGTGGGCTGTAGGTAGCCACGCACCGCGACGAGGTGTCTAGCCGCGTAAAAGGAGCCAAAGTTGCCGCTGATGAGCGATGAACCGATGCACCAATTGTTACCCAGGTGCTTCATAAGCCCAGCGCTTAATCGTGTAGCGAGAATCGCCGACGCCGACGCTGAGACGGCATCGGGCAACGAGGTGCCAGGTGGCTGCGTGAAGACGCCATCTTTGACACCGGCCTTTTCTAGCGTAGACGCAATCCAGGATCGGTCCTTCACAATTATGGGCGGGTTTATGTGCGCCAAGGCAGCTGTAAGTCGCATAACCTGTTCATGCTCTGACACTGCCGACCCCGTCGTGGACTGGGCAACCTTTAGAAAGATGTTGCGGTCAAACTCGGGCGCAAGAGCACCAGATGCGCGTTGGACGGATGAAACCTGGATAGAATCCTGTATCTTGTTGACCATGTTCTTATCTTCTTCGTCGAGCACGTTGACTCTAACAAGGAAGATGCCATAGGGAGTAGGCGAATTGACCATGCCACAATAGGTACCGTCATTGCCCTCTTTCTTGACACCATAGCGCAAATTTTCCGGATCATAACTCAAAAGATAGTTGCCGGGCTTGTCAAAAGTCTGGCTGCCAACACTGGCAAAGTTGTTGGCGTACCTTGTTTCTGGATCAGCGGGCGAAAAGATGACACCGAAGGATGAATCAAAACTTACATGTCATAGTACGAAAGTGCCCAGTACCGGTCATCAATTTCGGGCACAGAGAAGCACAAGTTGGACTGGGACAAGTCGTAAAATATAAACGAGTACAGCGTATCGTTGTTTGGACGGACAACCTTGGTAAAGTCGGCGTCGACTAGGTCACGCTGGTGGATCAAGACATTGTTGGGGGTGTCCATGTGCGCCTTTGTGAAGCGTCCGTATGCAAACAACGGATAGCCATACTGTAAAATAATGAATTAGGAGCATGGAATGGTCACGGCAATAGAATAAAATTACCTGATACGCAAACGCAAGAGCATCCTGGCTCTCACTGTCGACAGCGTGAGAGCCGTTGGTGGTGATGGATCCGTTGGCAGTCATTTTCTTATCGATGGACTTGTAAATATGCTGATTAAATGATTCTACTTTGGTATACACTATTGTCATGATTTGGATACATATATACGTTTCCATTCGTGAGGGCTTGAGTGGCCGTATACTTGCCAATTCGGGAGCACCCAAAGCGGCAATGCCGAGTGCCGAATCCCGCAACACACCACGGCATTATGGACATGCTTCTAATATTGGAAGACCACGGCGGGCTCGGAGTAAAAAACCACGGCATCTACAAAAGTATCCGCGGAAAGTGCTCGCAATTCGTAAATGATATGTCGCAATGAGGCTCTCTAGGAAGCCTCCCGCGGACAATCCGAGATCAAAAGCATCTGCTGTCCACGCGCACAGTCTTTATTAAAAGCAACCTCAATTTCGAATGCGACATATAGCGAAAGAAGCATAATCAAGCCCATTAGACAATCATCTTTGTCGCGAGCAATCCTTTCGCGTCATTTTCCACTGCAAAATAAACAATTGTACGGCCAAGTTTACACAAACCGGCTTACACAGCATCAAGATCGGCAGTTGCGGAAGCGACCCCAGCGTCCGCCACCAATCAGCAACCCGCGAATGGCAACCAAGGTTCACAACGGATATTCATCGCCAAAGCCCGGCACATGACATGCCACACGTCCACACGCAACGGTGCGGGGGAAGATGGAAAACGGGCCAGAAGAGGAATAGGGGATGTCAAATCACGAGACTAGCTGAACAGGAGGGCGTGTGTGCATATGGCGAAAACCGTAATTGCCCCCTCGTTGCAACCCAGCCAACTAAACAGCTACATCACTTTTGCATCTCTGAATTCATCAAGAAACAGATCAAATCCATCATCAAAATACCATCTCAACAATGCCCACCGCAAGCGAAAAGGCAAAGGCCAAGTACGAGGCCATGCTAGTCCAGTCCAAGATTAACAACTCTAGCCGTAAATACCACCTCTGTTGCTGTCGCTGGAGCCATGTCTTTTCATTTCATGCACCCATCTCGCAACCATTACATTTATTGTTACTACAAGACGGTTCTTATCAAAAAAGGTAAACTAATAATACCCAAACACAGACCGATCCAATCGCGTCGTCACCACCCGCCACCCATCCACGGGCAGCTGCGAAATCACAAACTCCATCAGCCGTCGCACGAGCCACAGCAGCACCGACGTGCCGCGAGGTCGGATCCGGGCCATGATTAAGAATTTGATATCTCCTCCTGCGTATTAAGAGGGAAAGCTCATAGGGGTCTTTATCTGCTCATGTTGATGGAAGGGGAATCACAGTGACGACTGTACTTGCTTTCGGGTCGCACAGAGTACCTGTATTTTTAACATATGTCATGAATTTAATCGAATTTTTCTGCCTCAATCCAATCACCAGCCTTCCTAAAACAATGTCAGCCACCCTGAAATAAATACAAAAATACTCTTATACTAAATTCATCCCCAGCATCAAGCCATCCATCGCTCGTACCACCGCCGCTAGAGCTCATCACCCACCCAATCGTCTCCACCCCCGCCCGGTCGTCGTCCCACCCGTTTTCCCCGTGCCCCGTTTGACATGACTGGGCCGATAAGGCCTTGGAGCTAACTGCACTGCACAGCTTAGCCGCGCCAACCTTGCCCCTCATCGGGACTCTCCCTGGTGACGTCTGATGCAGCTGACCCGACCTGGCCTGCCTTTTCCCCCCGCAGCCGCGCTGCCAAACTTGCTTTTGATTTTTGAACTTGGTCTCTTCAATTCCTCCTATACACACACATCCTCCCGTCTCTCTCTCACCTCGCATCAGCATCGAACGGCCTACATCATCTACGACACCCAAAACGACCATCTCTCCGCCCCGCGACACTTTTACCCCTCTCCCCGCTCAGCCGCGCTCTCTCTCCCTCCCTTCCGACCTTCCGACGCCGGTATCACGGTGCACCTCACCCCGCCTCTCCCCCCTCTCTCTCTTCCCTCTCTCGCTGTCACGGCGCCCCAGACAACCGACAAACCATGGACACCCAAGACCCTCCCGAATTCATCCTCGACGTCTTCACCGACCCCCGCTCCGTCCGCGACGTAGTCAAGGCCATCCTGCACACCATCTTCTTCACCCGCTTCTTCCCCTCCCTCGCCCCGCGCACCCGCGACGTCCTCGACCTGACCCTCCCCTACGTCAACGACGCCGAGCTCGAGACCATGATTGAGCAGCGCGCCGCCGCCCTCGCCCGCCAGCTCGACTCCTCTTCCTCTGCGTCTGCCGCTACCACCACCAACACCAACGCATCAGACGCGGGCACGAGGGGCCAGGTCGCCGTCCAGTTCTTCGAAAAGAGGCGCCGCAAGGCCTGGCTGTCGCGCGGCGACGAAGAGGTCTGCTGGGAGTGCTGGACGGTCAAGGTTACCGTCGCGGAGCCCAGGACAGAGAGCGGTACGTTCTGCACCTCCATTGCCTTGCCCATCAAGTGAGGGAAAACTAACCAAAGTCATGCTATTCCCTCTAGAACGAGCCAAAGTACGCCGAGCAATGGAACAGACACTCCTCACCACCGCCATGAAAATCGTCGCCCTCGCCAACGCCCACAAGGACCATATACCGCCCATCACCACCCAGGGCGGGAACCCGTTCCCTTGCAAGATCAGCATTGACCAAAAGGAGACGACTGGCTGGGCGGCGCGGATGCGAATCTATTGACCGAGTCTCGTCACGCAGCCTTTTTTTTTTTCTGCATTTACTTTGTTGGCGTTTCCTGCATTCTACACTTTTACCTTGTTTTGCTTCATTTTGCCTTGGCCATTTTGACAATGGGCTCCATTCAGGTTCCAGGGCGGCGCATATAGATACCCAGTTCACACTACAGTACACTAACTACACCACACGAGAAATTATAGACAAGTCACACTCTTCAGCAGCCATTTATTGTTTAGTAATTCAATTTCAGACACGCAAGTGCCATGAATACATAGCGGTGCTGGCCAAATCATTGTTTGCATAATCCTAATCCAGTTCCTTACAACAAGCGGGACAATCTGTCGTTGTAATCCAAACACCCCTTGAAACAAGTCCAAAGCAAAACGAAAACCAAAAGCCAATAGCTAATAAGAAATAATCAACCAAGCAACCCAGTAAAAGTCAAAAAGCTAAGAAAAAACCAAGTAGCAGAAAGTAGACGAGTGAAGCAAACCAACTCCCTTCCTAAACTACCGAGGCATATCATTCTCGTGCCTCAAAGAAATATAAAAAAAAAAAAAAAAAAAACGTTCAATCCGTAAATAATATTCCCATGTCTCACCTATCCCTCATATCAATGCCAAAGCTGCGAAGCCAGTGAAATAGAGGCCCAGTGCTGCGGGTCCTCTGATCTATTAAGACATGTGTAAAACGCCTCCTCATCAAGTCATTAAGTCATTACAAGCCACTATTCTTTATTCTGCAATTCCTCAAAAGGCGGTTGAATAGCTTCGCCCCAAGGCAGGCTTGGCGGGTTTGGCCTGTCTCGATTGTTGCGATCCCGAGCCTGAGCCCGAACCGGACACTGAGCCAGAGCCAGAGCCTGAGCCAATCTTTTGGAATCCTTGCAGAATGTCCAGCCCAGAAAAGTCAGACACGTCGACAGCATCAGCGCCTGTGCTAAAGTCGGCTTGTTCAAGCACTAACGACGGCCAGTCGCCGTCTGTGGGCATGTCTAGCAGTGCTGTGGCGAACTTGGTGGGCGATTGGCGGCTAGGGGATTGCTGGAATAGCTTGGAGGGCGAGCTGAGACCCTCAAAAGCCTTGCTGGGAGTGTCCATGAGCCGCAGAGGCGAGTGCTCTGGGACTCGCAGCAGAGGAGCAGAAGTAAATGACTTTTTCGCAGAGCCGGTCAGCTCGTTGAGGGCAGACGTGGAAACTGATCGGTCCAAGCGGCCGCGCTTGGCGGAGCGCTTGACAGGAGATCCGGAGTCGACGGAGCCAATGACAGGGAACGCGTTCTCTTCCAGGCCGCTAATGTCCTGGAAGATGTCAAAGTCGCCAGTGTGTGCAGCCAAGTCGTCAAACGCGTACAGAGTATCGTCGATGTTGAACGCAGGGCTCCACGGCAGGCTGTCTTCGCCAACGCCCGTGACCCGGCGGAGAGGCGACTGAAGCATGTGGCGAACCTTGTCGCGGTGGATGCGAAGGTTGGTGTTGGGCGACACAGACGGCGGCGGGCGGACCGGGGGACGCATCTTGACAAGCGGTGTCAAGGGCAGCAGGCCCTGTCCTTCGTATCCCTGACGCAAAGGTGACGATGAGGCAGGTCCATAGCCGGGCATGGAACGCGACTTGGTGGGGCTGAACGGCGAGGAACCGCGTAGTCGGGCAATCTCCTCCTCGGCGCGTCCCCTCTTGATCCTGGGCCTATCGGCTTCCGATGTAAGCAGGAGAGCCTTTTGGTTGGGGCGCATGGCCGAAGACTCGAGAGACGAAATATAACCACTGTCATCCATGGAAGCAAACTTGCGGTTGGTGGAGCGCGTGATGGACGAGGCCTGATGGCGATTTGACGGGGGCGGGGTTCCGCTGCGCTCGGCGTGTCTCGGCATCGGGGGAGACGAGTGCATGGTGGCTGGCAGTGGCGAGTACAGAGACGAGTCGAGAGGAAGCTCATTGTCGGCGTTTCTGTCTCCAGCGTCCTCGGCGGCGCCGTCCGAGCCGGGAATGGTGGCGTCGGAGGAGAGCTCAGCTGCCATGGGCAGAGTTGCCTGTGAGGTTGGGTGAGGAGGAAGAGGAGAGGTGTGTTGAGGTGCAGAGGAAGGAAGAGTCGGCTCCTGGGAGTGCGTTGGCGTCGGTCTCGTGGAGGGCTCGAGGCGGGTCGACATGACGGGGAGGTTTTCGGCCGACGGTGCCGACTTTCGCGGGGCCTTTTCCTTGAGGAACTGCTGCTCGGTGCCGGGTTCGATGCCCCAGTAGTTGCCCTTGCCCGGGTCATCCTTGGGTCTCTCAATCTTGATGAAGTTCTTGTGGAGGCTCAGGTTGTGGCGAATACTATTTTGCCAGCCAGCGTCGTCGGGGTTATAAAACGAGTAGTTGTCGCTAATCCACTTGTAGATCTGGGCGAGGGTCAGACGACGCATGGGAGATCGCAGGATGGCCATGCCAATGAGCTGCGCGTAGCTGTGGGCGGGTTTCGTGCCGTCATCGATGATGGGCGGGAAAGAGTCGTGGGGAGGCAGGCCCATGTCTTCGGTCCTGGGCTTCTTGTTGGAGCGAGGGTCCTTGATGGAGGCGGCGTCCAGCAGAGCGCGTTTTCCGTTTGCTTTCTGGTAGTAGCTCTCTACGGACATGTTAACGTTGGCCGGAGCCGGGAAGATTTGCGGGTGGACGTTTTCTTTGCCATAGCTGTGCAGGTCAAACGTCGGTTTTTGCGGGCCCGTCTTGAATTTGGAGAGCTGGGGCTTCTTCTGAAGCGAGTCTGTGGTGTTTCCCTTTACGGTGGGAGGCGCCATGGACACCATGTTGAGCTTGTTGCCTTGGGCCGAGACCTTGAGCGGGGAGCGAGGCGACGACGACTGTGTCTTGTAGGGCGAGAAGACGGCGGCGCCGTGGGAGGGAGGGTCGAAGATGACGTTGGAATTGGAGGCGCTCAAGGGGCGGCGAGCAGGCCTGGTGACGGAAGGCATGGGAGCGTGGCTCGTCATGGGGGCGGAGCTGTCAAAGACGTCGTCCTGGAATATCTGAAGAGGCTCGTTGGAGCCGAAAAAACGCGTCGACTTGGCCATGGTGGCCAGGCCCGAAGCTTCTTGGAAAAGTCGTGTTTGTAACGCGGAAGAGCAGCGTGATCAAGGTAGCTACAGTGGAAGGAACATGGTCAGCAATCGACGCGGGATAGCAAGACACGGTTTGGTTGCTGGTGAGGCCAGTGGTGACATGGGGGTTGGCTGCGGCATGCAGACGCGGTAACAACCGAGAGCCGGCGCGACGTGCAAGCCGCAGGACACGGACGAGGCGAAAAAGACACGTCGAGGAAGCAAAAAAAGAGAGCAAAAAGCTTACCAGTACGAGGACAATGTCGTGTAATTGGTAGTAGCGTGCGAATGCAAGATCCCCCAGTCGTCTGCCGAGGGCGATGGCGTTTTCTGGATCTGATGGCGGGCGGGTTGGCTTTGCTGGGCTGGACGAGCCGCGGTAGATGGAAGCGTGACGGGGAATCGCGTCGAGATCAAGGCAGCCAAAGGCGTTGCGTAGTCGTCGAGTCGTCGAAAGCAAAGGACGTTGTATCGAGCCGGTCGGAAGAGAGAGGAAATGGAAAGCCGTAGTCGACGAGAAGGAGAAAAAAAAAGAAAAAGCTATCGTGAATGAAGAGAGTTGAAGGAGGGGAGAAGAGAGGTTAGGTGGAAGGGAAGGGAGACAAGCTGCTGGGGGGAGGGGCGTGTCGAGGTGTAGGTGTAGGCAGTTCGGGCGGGCCACGGCAGGATTGATTGGGCGTGCGGGCTCTGGGCTGTCTTCTGGCACTTCTTCTTTTTTTTCGGGCTCTGATCCACGTCTCGTCTCTCTTTTCTTTGCAGTGGATGACCTGGCCTGCCTGCGCCTGGCCCGGCCTGGGGGACCTGGTAGCGAGGACGGACCCAAGGGCGGCGGCGGCGTGGGCACGGCGCGGGCACGGGCATGGGCGGGAAAAGCGTGTTGCGTGTGCCAGCGCAGCCCAGTTCAGCCGGCGTCTTTCGCCTGGACAGCGTTAGGCTCCTCTGAACCAAGGCCTGGAAAGTGGGGATGGGCTGGTGCTGTCTTGGGTGCTGGTAGGCGCTTGCTCGCTGGGCTTTTGGCTGGGTGGAGTGGAGAGATGGAGACCGGGAGGGGGGGGAGCAGCAGCCAAGGTTGGCTGGCTGGCTGGCTGACTGGATCAAGGCCGGCTTTGGAACCACCCACTTTGGCCGGCGTGTCTGAGAGTTTCGGGCTGACAAGGCCCATGGACACCAATGTATGGCCGCTAAGCTTTGCAAAGTATTAATGTACGCATTACTGGGTGCGAAAAGTACAAGCAAGGGGGGGCGTGTGCGAGGTGAAAGATGCGGGCCTTGGCTTCCCATCCTCTCGCATCCTCTCTCCCCCCAAAGGCCGTCAGAGGGGCCGATGGATTGACCATTAGCCATTGGCTATTGGCCGTCGATGTGCAGCCGTCGTGTCGATGCAGGGCCACGGCCGTGGCTCGCCGCGTTCGCAAAAAGAGCCAGTGGAGCGGGGGTTTCGGAATGGGCGAGAGCTGGTCTTGACGATGGGTTGGTGGATGAACATGCCGCGAGAGGCATGAATGAAGCGGTTATGAAGTGGGTTTTTTGGCGGTGCAGAGAGAGGCAGGCTGTACTCATACCCTTACGAGGCCTGGAGACGCGAATTGCCAAGTAGCAAATTCTTCATGCATTACGACTACGGAGTACTCGTACTAGCTTTGGTTGCCAAATAGCTATGCATTGCCTATATGACATGGGTCACTGATGACTTGAGTTGCCCGACGACCAAGGTCTGCGTACACTCGTAGCTCCCAGCTGGAAACTGGGACGCGCGATCTCGATATGGTGTGATGACCTACATGAAACCGAATGAGGTGCAGACCGGAGCGGCGTTACGGAGCCACGATGGAGCGCCTCTCTCTCACTCTCACTCTCTCTTCGCTTCCAGCTCTCGACCTCTTCGTCTGCGTGTGCGTGTGGAGAAGCTCGGGATGGATGTCTGCCCACCTCGCCCGTCCAACCTACTCGTATCTTTGTCTCTCATTGCCGTCGCAAGAAGCGACATGATACGATACCCCGTAGTCGTACAAAACGTACCGAGTAATACAGTAATACTACATCCGTATCATTCGCACAAATTGGTTGGGGCCCAAACCAACCCGAGGCAGGCCGCGGCCATGGCCGTTATCTTACATGCTTACGGGCCACCGAGGCTTGCGACGTCGTCATTCACTGGCGATCCCTACTCCGCCTCATTCTTCCTTTCTCAGACCTGTTTCCCGTGCCCCCGTCTCGCACGGAGGCAGTTCATCGACCAGTTCTCCCCAGGGGGCGGGCGCGACCTTCGTCTAGATGGGATCTAAAACAGCGTGATTTCTTTTTTGCGTCTACGGAGTCGCATCTCTTCCATGGGTCACCAGACGCTCTGATACCCAAGGGTTACATTGTAAAATCCAACAAGATCCAACCAAAAAGCAAAAAAAGAGGTCGCCTACTCGTACGGGACCAAAACCTGGTCCCCCCACACACTAATGTGCTCCGTCGTTGGTATGCGGAAGAGGGACGACGTGAATAGACAGAGCACCTCGTAAAAAAAGAGCCGGGAGGAGAGAGGGGGGCAGGGGAGTGGAGAAGATTATGGTTGCCAAACCTTTTAGTTTCACTGCTAATGGACAAGAGGAGAAAATCCGAAATACCACGCAAAGAAAAAGGTTAAGCCGGGTCGTGGTCGGCGTCGATGCCGCTCGCTCGTCGTCGTGTTGGTGGTGGGTGGTGTCGCAGTGCTCGCTGAACCCCACGCACACCAAAAAAGAGAGTTTCAAGCTAGACGCGTCGGGGGAGACGCGTCGAATCAAAACAAAGGAAACGCGTCCCTGGCCAATCAGCACCCGCCATCAGCCGCCCGCGATGCCCGACGTCATACAGCCTTCGCTTCCAACGACTTCATGCATCAAGGTGTGCTGCATGGTGTACAACACGTTATCGCGCTGCTGCAGCCACCAGCCAAGACGAGCACGTTGAACAATTCTGCGCCCACCATCTCTGCAGTAGTCGCAATGCTCATGCAGCCATCTTTTCTTCACCTACGAGTAGTTGTTATTGTTGAGGTCCGTACTTTCGTGTAGCAGGAAAACGCCCGCACACACCCGATGATGCCCAGCAGGCGAAGAATCCCGCCATCGTCACATGGTGCCTTTTCTTTCATCAGAGCATCGTCATCTGCCGGCCCACACCAAGAAAAGAGTGAAAGAAAAAAGAGCCCATGTACATAATGCACGCCCCCCCTAGTTAGACGCCCCCCATTTGGTCTACTCGTACGGAGTACCTATAACACTTTGGTCGGAGTACAAGGCCGTCGTATGGCATGGCACGGAATACAAGACTATGTACTCGTACCGTATCATACAAGTTACACCGCTATCACAAGGTGCCAAAAAAGGTCTTGTGAATGCACGTACTCAAGCAGCCCAAGAATGAAATGTTTGCTCATCCCCATCAAAATCAAAAACCACTTGACACACGACCCATTCCAGCGGCACCAAAAACCACTAGACCACCTCGGGGGATATTCCACCATTTCCCACTCACTCTCACAAAGTATTCTTTTTTTGCAAGGCTGCCCGCTCTTCTGGAATGAATGTCGCGTCCTTTTTTATCTCTTGGTCCCCTCTTCCCCTCTTGCAGTAATTCATCGCGGGTCACCCCGGTCCTGTCACAATCGGCACACCCAGGAAAACGCGTCTACGTTCCAGCCCGTTCCGCATTTGGCCAACAGAGGGTGATACTCGTAAGAGACCGGGGAAAAAAGTCATTGCATCATCGGCACGTCCACTGTCCAATCTGCTTGCATGAAAAGAACCGCATGAACAAATCAATCAGAAACCAAAAAGGAAAAAGGAAAAAAAAAATCTTGTTCCGAGCATAAGCCGCCTGGTGATCGAACGGCAGCCTAGACGACAGGGGTTCATGGACACCCCCGGCCTTCTTTCTTCCCTTCTCATGCTACGAGTACCACCAATTAACCTCCCCAGTGAACGGTCGGCTGAAACAAAACCTTTTTCTTGCCTTGCAGCAATTCTTTCTCTTACATGTCTCTTTCACAGTAACTCCGTACTCCGTAGTAAATTGCTTTTTGCCCGCAGAAATCCATTCTCTGTCTCTTGCATTCTATTACACTGCATAGCACCATCGTACAAAACCCACAAGTACTCAGAAGGATTCCCACTATAATGTAAGCCAGAGTAGAACCGAACAGGCAGGCGCTTAAATTGCCCAAGGGAGAGGAGAGCGGTAGTAATGGGCCGACAATACCAAACCCCATTACGAGTACTCGTAACCTCACTAATACCCAGCCTAGCTAAGCCTATTAGCCGCCGAACCCCGGGGAAATAGGACGCACAGACAAGAAAGAGGAGAAACGGCACCAAAAAAAAAAGCTGTACTATGTAATTGAGGCTCCGCCTCCCTGCCGAAACTTCAGCTGAGCCGTGCCCGGACAGGCATTCACGGCTCCGAGCGGCCAAGGCCGTGCTCTACCCCTATCGAAAGATTGAATGCCGGCCACAGATGCTTGTAAATTGAAACTCGTGCACGTTTCGGGGGGCCCTGGCTTTGTCACCTTGCGTAAGGTATTGATAGGCTCTCAGCGATTTACTTCCGTCACGTATGCGGCCTACAATGGCGGCCCCGCGACCGCCGGTGTGGCGGTGGTGGTGAGCGGCAAGGCCGGCCAAGAAACATACCTCAAAATCGTACCATGCTTGCCTTACAAGACCAAAGAAAAGAATGCCCATCAAACTTTACGTAGCACAAAGATTGTACTCAGCCCCATTGTCCTTCCCTTCCCCTGCGTAACCGTAGCCGAACTTTCCGCTTTCAGCTTTTCGCCCCAAACCAGTCACCTCAAACCCCCCACGAGCAAAGGGAGAGGCCGAGGAACAATGGCGGGCTGTGCCGCGCCGACGTACGGCCGCCTGTTTCTGGGTCGCAAGGGATGAAGAGACGCAAGTGACAGAAAAAGTGACCACTTTTTACCCACAACGTCAATTAGACGTTTGTACGGGGGTGCCTAATTGTATGGTTCAGTTTCATGAAACGAGACGAAAAGAGGCGGTGAAATGTCGAAATGCAAAGACTGGAAAGGTATCCGGTCCGCTTCCTACGAGTAAGTAGTCGTTGAATGCTGCTCGAAAGCATAGGGCTCAGCATGTGACTGTTTTTGCAAATCAAGGTATAATCCGAGAAAATGTTAATATTTACACAATAGCACTCTTTTACAAAGTATACGGCGCGTGTGTTCGTAGTCGCTGGATGCACATCGTTCTGCCACGGAGACATATTAGGCGTATAGTATAAGTTCACAATTCACGCAGGCACAGCGCACTCTCATGTAAACAAACATATATCTTTACAATTAAGAATAAACTCTACTACTGCTAGTTGCTGAAAATACAATCTCCCTCATCCATCAGCACCACTTCCTCTAATCCAACACTCGCCCGGCAACAGACGACCCGCTCTTGTCCTTGGTCTCCGTCTTTTTCAGTGACTTGCCCAGGTGAATCTCGTTGAGGAAGCCAGCAGGCGGGCCACCACCTGACGGTCGTGGTGCCGGTGCGTCACCCGGGGGAGGAGGCGGCGGCGGTCCTCCTGCGCCGGGCATGGGCGGCGGAGGCGGCGCTGCTCCTGTCGGTGGCATGGGAGGCGGCGGCGGAGGTGCACTCGGTGCCGCCGTGTCTGGCAGAGGCGGTGGTGGAGGAGGAGCTCCAGGTGGTCCTGATGGTTCATCGCTTCCTGCGCCAGGAGGAGGTGGAGGGGGTGGTGGTGGCGCCGAGGGTGCCTCAGTGCTTGGGGCTGCCGGTGGCGGAGATGCCGGTGCATCGTTTGCAGGAGCAGGGCTTGCCGGAGTCGACTCTCTGCCAGCAGCTGACAGTGGGCGAGGAGGCGCCATGGTGCCAAACAGGATAGAAGCCAGCTGAGCAGCATTGCCACCGCCGGGGCGGTCATCGTCCGAGTCCTCATCTTCATCATCCTTGTCAGAACCCCAGTCCTCAGAATCAGCTCTCTTGCGGGAGCCGGGTTGCGTGGGAGCGGGAGGCGGTGCCTGCTGCGTCATGCGATGGAAAGGATTCGTGGAGGCATCTGTAGCCTTGGCTGGCGACGCCGTCTCGCCGGGATGCGCCATCATCTTCTTGTACGGGTTCTTGCTCTCGGTCTCGGCAGGTGGTGAAGTTACCACAGTCGGCACTGGAGGAGCAGGAGCAGACGGTGCTGCGTCTTCCTCCTTGTTAACCTGGCTTCCCTCCATGGTAGGCGTAGAGTCTTGGGGAGTGGCCTGCTGGCCTGCGTCGTCGTCGTCCGAAGAGTCATCGTCATTGTCCATGGCCTCAAGCTGTCGCTGAAGTTCAAGCTCACGCTGCTTCGCTGCTTCAATCTCGGCTCGTCGGGCGGCCATCTTGGCCTCCTTCTCCTTCGCCTCTGCCATTGCTGCCTTCTTCTTCTTCTTTTCCTCCTCCTTGCGTAGCTTGCCTTGCTTAACCTGTTCCTCCAGGGCTTTCAGGCGAGCCTCGGCCTCCTTTTGCTCCTTGGCAAACTCATCTTCCTCCTCGTTGGCAGCCGCCCTAAAAGTCATTGTCAGTAAATGCATAATAAATGCCTTCATGTTGGTGTGAAACGTACTCCATCGCCTTTGTTTCCTGCTGCAGCTGCTCGTGCTCTTGCGTCAGCTTATCCTCCGCAGCCTTGTTCGCAGCATCGTTCGTAGCATCGTTCGTAGATTCTGCCTTGCCACCCTTTCGAGGTGGAGGAGGCGCAGGCTTCGGTGATTCTACAGGAGCTGGAACACCTTGTTCTTCAGCGAGACGCGCCTGGCGCTCACTGTCTCTGCGTGCATCCTCTTCCTCAGCCTGCTTGAGCTTGGCGGCGCGGTCAGCCTTTTCTCTCTCGGCACGCTGCGCAGCTGTTTCCCCTGACTTGCTCGGCGCCTTGATACCAAGAGCAGCCAGTCTCTCAGCCATACGCTGCTCTGCCTGTTGTCGGATAAAAGCCGCACGTTCTTCTGGTGTCTTGTACGCAGCATACGATCCACCAGCGGGCGATGCAGTTCGCGACGTAGATGCAGGGCTCTCAACACGGGGACTGGCAACTTTCTCCTGGCGAGGCTCTTCGACGGGTGCTGCAGGCCGCGACGTAGCAGACGCGCCGCGCTTGTCCTGAGCGCGAAGGCGGGAGGACCTGCTCTCACGCTGGAGATCAAAGATGAAGTCACGTACTTCATCCTCAACGCCAAGGCCATCCTCCCAGCGACGTTTCTCATGCTCACTGCCCTTGTCACGAGCACCGTCTTTTAGGCTGTCTTCGATGCCACGCGAGAAGTCGCGAACGCTCTCCTCAACATCCTTGACCATTCTCTCATTGCCCTCCTTTTCGTTTCGGACCTGGATGGTTTCTGCGTCCAGGCGCTTCGAGGCAGAGTCATCCTCGACTGGGATATCAACCTTCTTTCCGGTCAGAGCAGCAGTGCGCTGCTGCATCATGGCCTTGGCTCTGGCCTTGAGCCTGTCAGATTCGGTAACGCTCCCGCCAGGGCCGGTTCCAACAATAGCCGGAGCACTGCTGGGGTTCGCCTTGGCGTCTTTGAGGCGGAAGAGCTCGAGCCTTGCGTCCATGATAGCCTTTTCGGTCTTTCGAACCTGCGATGCAAGCTCAGGGACCTTATCCATCAGATTCTGGAGCTGGCGCTTCAGTGATCGCCTCTCGGCGTCCGAATCGCCGCTTGCCAACGACGCGTTGGGGTTGCCATCAATGTCTTCTTGAATGCGTCTGATACGGCGGTAGAGCTCGTCGGCCTCGCGGCGGTCACGTCTGTCAAGAATATCATCTTCTTCCATGTTCTTCTCGTCTTGAAAGTCCATGGCATCCAAAAGCACCTCCTTCTCTTTGATTTTCTTCTTGAGCTGGTCAATGGTGAGCTCATCGTTGGATCCAACGGATGACGGGGAGTCAGAGCGAGGAGACGAGTTGCCAATTCTGCGACGAGCGCTAGATTTATAACCAAAGCTCTCATCATCGTTACGGAAAACAGTGGCATCTTTGCGGCCTGTGGCGCTGGCGCCAGGAGAGCCTCGGAACGAGCGGTTCTTCATGTAGCTGACACCAGTCTTCTGTGGGAGGAGGGCAGCGCCAGAGTTCTTCCGGAAATCAGACTCTTCGTGCAGCATGGACTTGAGGGTGCCGATTGACTGGTTGAAATTGCGTGTCGACGGGGGAACAAGTTCGGGTGGGAGGTTGTTGGGGAGCGGATAGCCGTTTAGCTTTCGGTAGATCAAATGCATAGCCACGGCGAACTCGTCAAGGTCGAGACGGCCCTTGTTTCCGTGATCTGCAAGCGTCCAGACTCGTTCTAGGTCCGGCTTCTCCAGGCCACTCTGGCCGAAAATCTCAATAGCCTGGCTTCCCAAGATGTGTCCCTTGCCAAAGCCATCCCAGGCTCTGAACAAGGAGTCATAGCGGTGCTTTTCCTCCTTGGTGATGGCCCACGGGATAACAGCGTTGCCTTGAAGACCTTGCGTTGTAAAGGAGCCACCTTCACGGCCCTGTTGGGGCATCATCTGTGCCTGCAAAGCGTCAATGTTAGGCAAACCAGAAGCTGGAGCGTTGACGAGGCCCCATTGGCCAGGGCGTCCAGTGGGCTGTGCATTCAAGGGCACATTCATACTGCCTTGCTGGCCATAGCCGGTGGGCATAGGTGGCATTGGAGGCATGGGTCCTTGATAGCCAGTAGGCTGCGGGTTCTGCATTTGGGGATATCCTGTCGGCTGGGCCTGGAGACCCTGGTTCTGGCCGCCGAAACCGGTCTGCTGGCTAGGGAAACCAGTCATTTGCGATTGCAAAATCTGCGAGTTTGATGCTTGTGGCTGCGACTGCTGAGCGGTCGGCGGCGTAGAAGTATTGGACCTGAAGTTCGGTGCGTTGGTCGCGGCACCACCACCAGATGCAGCCTCCTCGGCTACACTGAAGCCAATAATATCTACCATGCTGGACACTTCATTTTTAATATTTTCCGGGAGAGTCGCCGGCATCGTCTTGCCCGAAAGCTTCAAGTTGCAAAGGTACATGGACAGGGCGAACTCGGGAAAGTAGAGCTGTCCAGCTCGCGTGGTATCGGACAGGGTCCTGCAGAATTCAAGTTAATAAAAAACAATCAACCAATGGCGCCAATTCAATCAATGCCTACCAAATATGCGACAGCGAGTCACCATCCAGCTTGGAGCGCAGAAGCAAGTCCCGCGCCTTCTCGCCGGACATGGTAGCCGAGCTCTCGCCCACAGCCGACTTGAAGAGCGTCTCGAATCGGGTTTGGTCCTGCGCGGTGATGAATGACAATCGAATGTTGGGAATCTTGTTCGTCTTGGCCGTCCTTTGATTCTGACCCGCTGCGGAAGCGCCGCCGGAGCCTCCAGTCTGGAAGGACGAGGCCATCTCGGCGAAGCCAGTGGGCTGGGGCTTCATCGGCGCGGGCGGCTGCGTGGGGCCGGAGGACTGCTGCGGCGATGCGGAATAGCCCGTGGGCTGGCTCTGCTGCAAGTTCTGCGTCGGGTTCGATTGCTGCTGCTGCTGAAACTGCTGTTGGTACTGCTGCGGGATAGAAGGCATGGGCGGGGCGCCGAAGCCGCCGCCTTGCTGCTGTTGCCCCTGAGGAACGTATCCGGTATATTGCTGCTGCAGAGGCTGCGACTGCTGCGGCTGCTGCTGTGGCATGCCCGTTGGCTGACTCTGCATGGGGTATCCAGTATACTGCTGCTGGAGCGGCTGCTGCTGCTGGCCGAAGCCCGTTGGTTGCGACGTAAAGGGGCTGGGCTGCTGCTGTTGTTGGCCCATTTGGCCGCCAAAGCCTCCGCCATACTGCTGCGGTCCGCCCGGTCGCTGGCTATTGCCGCCGCCCAGGTAGGCGTTTGAATTGGAATACATGATGGTTTCCGCCGCAAAATTCGCTTGATGATTGTATCACTGCGCCGTCAGGGGAGCAATGCGGTCGGGGCTCGTGGACCGTCGTCGTTTCCGGATGGCTGGAGAGGTTGCGGCTGTGCGGGAAACGCTGCTCAGCTTGCGTGTCCTCGGGAAACGAAAGCCCGCTGTGGGCAGGCAAAGACGACGCTCAAAGGAGGAAGGAAAAGAACTACAAAGTACGATTGGGCTCCGTGTGGCAGGCCGACATGAGCGAATGCCAGCGCAGGACGGGAGGGGGCAATCGGAGTTTGCAGACGTTGGTGAGGTCGGCAGTGGATGGATGACGAAGCTTCGCCTGAGCTCTGGAGAAGCGTTGCCTGGCAGAGACACCTGTCCCAGCCGCATCCGCGTGGGAGACGGACATAGCCTGGTGCTGGGCCTGGTGCTTGCTGGGCGGGCGGCTGGATTGGGTGGGGTGACTACTTAGTGCTGCGCCCCAGTCTGGCCAATCAAGGTGATGCAGTGTGGCTTTGCTGTCGAACTCGGAAATCCACCTCCTGGAGCAATGACAAGTATAGCTCAGCATACATGGCGCCCAGAGGTACCTACTGCCTGTGCTCTACAAGACATCACCGTATTGCAGTGACTGGCGAGGCACGTCGTCCAGAGACTGACTACTTTACACACGCTCTCTCACATCGTTTGGCGGCATTGCAAACAATACCATGTCTAGTCGGGTCAAAAGATAGTACTACACTTTATTTTCTTATATTCTTATATTTCTTTGTATAGATGCAAATAGTCTGGGTATTAATATTCTCTGGCTAAATCGTTCAAAGGGTATCAAAGGTAAGAAAAACGAGAATAAGTTCCAGACTCCATATATCCAAAAATCACCGTTCAACACCGCCCGTGTCGCTGCACAGTACATCCAAAATGAGTAAAACAAGGTGAAAAATTAGTCCAATCCAGGCAGTCTCCTCTCGCTGCCTCCATTAATCATCATTCCTCCTCCTCAATTCGGTCGGTGGGATCTGCGCAAAAGCGTCGGTATCGCTTCATCTGCAGACCTCCGTCGGAATCGATGCCGTCAGTGTACGTGTAGTTGTCTTCTGGACCATCTCCATACACCGTCCACTGTCCTGCGTCATTTCCAACGCCTGGCTCAGCACCATCCTGGTTTGGCGGCGTAGGAGCGCTGTAATCCAAGCTGCCTGCGTCACTGCTCACCGTCGCTGCCGCCTCACTAGAGTTGACTGAGCCCGATCTCTCTATCCCGACGCTCGAGCGTGTCGAGTCTGTGCGGGCGTGTAAGCTGACTGATGGCGAGACGCCATCGCTATTCCGCGAGCTGGCGAGGCGTCGCATGTCATAGTCGTGCAACGCAAGCCCTCCAAAGGCAAAGCACAAGCTGGCATCGCGGTCCAGGTGCGACGACGCCAGGCTTTGCTGCACCGACGAATCATCCTGGCAACCCACCTCCAGGAAATTAGCCTGGTTCTTGGCGAGGATATCCTCCATGTTGCGAACAGCCGTCGCCCACTCTCCCTTCAGCTCCTGTGCCAGGGAGTCGTCCGGTTGCGCCTTGGAGGTCTTTTCATGTTTGAAGCGCGACATCATCGAAGGCTTCTTTGGCTGTGGCGCTGGGACAGCCGCGTTATTGACACATGTTTGAATCGACCGGTCAAGCTCGTTCTCTGAAAATGCGGAGAGGTAGCGAATCGAAGTATTGCTCTCAAGGTGCTTGATGAGGTGCCAGAAGTTTGAGAGATTAAAGTCGTTGAGTTCGCAGTCGAGCGTTTGGAGGGTGCTGTTCTCGGCCACCGCATCGGCCAGCTCGCCAATGTTGATATTCAGCATCTGGCTGCGTACACGCAAGTGCTCAATGTGCTTGTTGTGGCGAAGGCCACCCAAGGCACGCGAAAAGCCGCGCCCCAGTCTCCCTTCGTCCAGTTTGGATTCATACCCAGACATGTCGAGGTAGCGGACCGACGTGTTCTTAGCGAGAAAGTCAAACACAGCCTGGCATGCCGTCTCACTCGCTGCGTCGGGTGTGGATGAGCCAGCCAAGCTCAAGCACTCGATAGTGTTGTTCAAGGCCAAGGCGCGGAGGAGTTTGACATAGCTTTCCTCGCGATAAAAGTCAATCATTTGCATAAAAAGGCTCCAGGGCCCATTATCAGAGCCGAGTGCCTCGCAAAGCTCATTCATGCCCTCATCAAGGCGATTCGAGTTGATGTGGAGCTCAAGCTCTCGCCGTTGGCCCATGCTGCGGAAGAGGCTCGCCACATGGCTTGCGGTGAGACCGCAGCCGTTGAGTCGAATGACACGCAGGTTCTGCGATTGGTCCGTTGCCAAGTACTTGGCGAGGCTCTCTACTGTGGCGTCATTCAGGGTGATGCCAGACAGATCGAGCTCTTGAAGCGGCCAGGAGCTCAGCGCGTCGTCGTCGAAAAGCGAAAGTTCCGAGGTAAGGCGCGTGTTTCGTGCCATGCATAGCTTGGTCAGCGACTTGAACTGGCTAAGTGCGTTGCACACAATGTCAAATTTGACGGTTCCATAATTGTTGGAGGTGTCAAGGACTTCTAAAAAGCCTCCTTGACAGGCGAGGCCCTTCCATAGCATGGATAGGCTGCTGTCTCCAAGTCCACAGTCTGCAATCTCCAAGCGTCGAAGGTGGACATGAGTCTGCATAATAATCTCGCCAAAGTCTTCCACGTCCTCTTCGGAGAGCATATTGCCTGTCAGGTAGATACTGTGGCAGTGAGAGAGCTGCCGGCGCAGGAGCTCCACAATCGGCCGGATCATCTCCGAGCTCATCTTTTCAATGCCAGCCACGTCGGTGAGGATGCGGCGCTGCTGTGTAACGGGATCGTAGAGGCCCAGAGTATTAGACAGGTCGATCGATCGAATAGAGTCGGAGGCAAAGACGAGCGAGTGGATCTCCTGCTCGAGAGTGGTCGCTTGCGAGAGCATCTCGTAGTGGTCATCGGCAAGCCTCAGCCGGTTTGCAGAGGCGTAAACGATGCAGTCATCATGTCGGGCCAAGTCGTATTTGCCAGCGAGGGGTGTCAGATCAACATCTCGGAAGGAAAGTGCCTTGAAGAAGCTGTTGTACCGCAAAGCGCGGCAAACAGCGAGCATCTGTAGTGCCGAATACCCCTGGGCATCGGCTGGTAGCAGACGGAAAGACGGCTGACAGGGCGTGTTCCACTCGATTGTCCAGTTGGGCACGGCAACTTGAAACGCGGCGCAGTACGCTGGTAGGCAGATATCGAGCCCACCCAAGTCATTGCCCGAAGTCAATTGCAGAGGCGGCGAGAGGCCACGGATATCAAAGATGGCCTGTTGCAGGTGCTGCGGCCAGGTCGGCTTTAGGATGCGATCTGTCTTGATAATATGCTCGATGATGCGGCGATAATGGACGCTTGCCAATGTCAGGCGGGTATCGCGGCCGAATGGAACTCGGAAGACCATGCCAAAAGTATGCTGGTGTGTGGCCACGGACGCCTGGAAGCGCGTCAGGCTGACAGTGCCAAACGAAAGGACCTTGGCGCGAAGCTCTCCTGGTGCCGTGGATGTATCTGCTTTGAGCACCTCGATAAAGTAGCACATAAACGGGCCAATGACAAAGTAGAAGGAAGAGAGGTCGACGAGCTTGTGGCCGTCATCTGTGGCGGCAGCCTTTACGCCGTTGGGAGCCTGGCGGCGCATAACGGGATAGATGGGGGCATTGACGGCATCGTCCTCACTCGCCAGGGGCTCGGTAGAGCGGATGATGTGCTGGATGCGCGTCCTGACGTTGTCAGGAACGCCACCGCGGGTTGGCGAGCTGCGCATCTTTGACCTGCCGGTTCGGTGGATAAGTCGGAGCCATTCATCTCTCTCGTCGGCAGTAGCGAATGCGAGTTCAGTGCGACAGTAGCCCAGTCGCGGTGCTGGTGATGACCACCACAGCTCGATGACGTAAGGGCTGGCGGTGGAAGCCTCAGCAAACACAGCCACGAGAGAAACAAGGGGAATTTCCAATCGGACATCCGTTACACTGAGCTTGCTAGAAATTGATGCCGAAGACGAAGAGCGGCCAATAGGTGGGGTCTGTTCTTGGACAATCTGTGGAAAGGTAACGCGGGCGGCTTCGGCGCTGATAAACTTGGCCAGGCAGGTGTCGGTCAAGACCAAATGCTCGGTGCGAGCCTTGCGGGCGGACGAATCGGGCTTCAGCGGGCCATGACGGACAATATCCATGGAGGCATACGAAGCATCAAGGGGGCTAGGAGGGCAGTCGACGGGAGAGTAATTGGCCGATTCCTTGGATACTCGTCTATGCAGCCTCTCGATCATGGAGTTTGAGCCAGAAGACGTCTTTTGCAGGCGGCGCATGGAAGCAGAACTTCTGGAGGGACCGGTTGTGGAAAGCGAGTCGACAGAAGAATTGCTCAGAGAACGCAGAGCCTTTGATAAGACGCGGGGCTTTTTGCTTTCTGCAGTGGTGTCGAGCTGCTCAGGCGTCGGGGTGGGTGCGGCATCGCGAGATATAGAAGAGGCTCTACGCCTCCAAAGGTCGACGCTCATTGTTTACAGGCTCGGCGGGTTGGGACGGGCTCTTGGTGTCGAAGGTCGAATATCAAATACCAATGCACGATGGGCTCAATTGAGGCCAATGCAGTCGTCTGGAGCACGTTATGAGTGTTGGGCGACCATGCCGGCGCAGAAAGACGCGCTGACTGTTGATGTAGAGTCGCAAGCACGTAGTTGGTGGCAGCGTATTTGCACCTGGTGGGATGGTGAGTATTGGTGCTCGTGCGAGGCGATTGGCAGATGACGACGGCCGGTCAGTTGCAGAGACGAGGAATTCGACCGTGGCAGAGGCAGATTTCCGTGTCTCACGCTGTGCCGTTGACGTTGCTGTCTTGGAATTTGGCCCAACGTGGATATGATTCGCCGAGTCGGGTACAAAGTTTACACAGGCCGCTGCAAGCGTTGGGCGGCGTTGGGCGGCGCTGGGTGAAGGATGGTGGCGCGGGCTGTTTTTTTTTTCTTGCTCGCTGCCCTGGAGCGGCTCTGGCGGCGCTGGCCTGCGTGCGATCTTGGCAGCCGGAACAGACGGCTGTGGTGGGGTGAGGAATGCGGCGCAATGACGACAACACGAGCCGAAAACAAACACGCTGAAAACAAAAGACAAAGACGGCGAGCAGCAGGGAAGCGGTGATTCTGTTGACAAGGCGACAGGAAACAGGGGGCGCTTGAGGTTTTTGAAGAAAGTGCGAGAGGTAGAAATCGCAATCGTGATGACTGCAAAGGGAGGAGCACGAGCAAGGGCAGACAGAACAGTGATTACTGTTCGGTTTGCCGGTTCCTACGCCTAGCGTCCAGGATATCGACGTTCCTCTGACTTCAGCCAAGAGCCCAGCCAAGCACTAGCGCCGTCTGGGTTTTCCTAGCAGCCCTGGTAGCGCGGCGACTCTGGCGCTGGTGCGATCCTTGGTCGCAAATTCACGGCTGGTGACGAGACCTGCAGCGGGCCGAAGTGGGGATCGGGCGCTGGTTTTTCGTACGAGCTGCTCCGCACTCCGCTGCCAGTCGTGCGTGCGACTTCTTGGTGGCCCAGTGGTCCAGCAGCCCGGTGGGACGCAGGTGGGTTACTATCTGGCAGCGAGCTGCGTTCGATGATCGGGCACTGCGATAAGGAGCGCTGTGGACGGCTACTCGTTTGTATTCTCAGTCTGCGAGCCAGCCCCAAGAAGCAGCTATTCACGAGTCAAGCAAGCGACCGTACGAGCGAGCGTTTGTGTTTGCAATCACCGTCCGTTCGCAAATCGTACTATAGCCGGAGACGTAGTCGTTGCCGTAGTCGTAGACCGGGCCGTTGGCGTAATATGTACTATGTCCTTTTCAGTAGTATCTCAAACCCAAAAAGAATCGACCGCGCTCGACAGAGGACTGCACTGAGCAGCGAGAGGCCGGTTGGGCGACGGCGGAGCCTAGCGGACTGCACTCGGCGACGCCTAAAACCTTGGTGGGTGTCACAATGGCCGTCGTGGTCCAAAAAGAAGCTTCGGGCGGCTCTGTGGCGTACGCCAAACCACAAAAACCGTGCAAAGGATGTGAATTGACGAGCAAGACCAGAGATTAGGTAGAAGCCAAAAGGTCAATGATAAAGGAAGTGGATGGACAGAGCAGGGCGGAGAGGCTCAATGACGACCAAGGAGGCGGCGAAGCTGTCAGCGACAAGGCTCCGTCCATGCACGAGACTGGGGGCTTGCAGGCGTGTACGAGTTAGTATCATGGGTTGGTGGGCTGTGGTTCCGCAGGGAAGGAACATCCTCACAACCTGGAGCCTACCTGCCAGCTGGTGGACATGTACCAGGTCTACGAGTAGGTACTGCTCCCAGGCGCTCTAGGTACTCCGTATCGTGTGCGGGTCATGGCGAAGTTGGGGTAGCCCTGTAAGTACCAACGACTTAGCGCAAACGGACTCGCAACTGCAACGTCAACCAGACGCGGGAAGTAGCCACTGGCAGGTGTCTACCTACTCTAATCGAGCCGCATCAACTCCAAGCGTCGTTTGTTTGGGCCAGACTACCTTAACACTGCGACTAGTCTACAGCACAGCACATCACTTCCAGCCACTTTATATTATTTGGACAACCCTTTATTACTGGACATACTGGTACGGTGCTCAGAGTACTCGCACGCGAGGAGAGTTGGCCATGTTTATGAGGGCTGCTCCCCATCTCCTTTCGAAAACAACCCCTGTGCATATCTGGCGCCAGCCTGTGGAGAAAAGATTGGGCTCGTACCAGAGTCTAAATGTCGTACCTACGCACACGGCGGCCAATGACGGAGATGGATGCGCATGCGGATGCGGACGCGAGCAGCACAGCATGAGCCGATAGGAATTGTACTCGTAGTGTCGTCGACGCTCGATAAAAACGCTACACAAACGATCCTGTGAGCAAAGGGTCCCCGTGTTGATGCCACCCGCACTGCCTGACTGAGCCTGTACCCAATACCTACGAGTAGTCGCAGTGTCCTTGCTGAGGAAGTACAAGACGTTCTGCATTCATTGTACTATGGTAGCACCGTCGACGGTCTACAGACTATTACGAGCATGGCGATGCCAGGGGGATCCAGTCGCATAGCCTCGCCCAATGTCTGCCGTGACTGCGTCTGTCTGTTGTCGTGCTATAATTGCAGGCCAATCGATGGAGGCACGGATGCCCCCATGCCGGCTGGCCCACCCGGAACCTCGTATGCAGGCGAGGGCGCAGGCCGAGCGGGTATGGAGATGCCGGTTCTGTGGGCGGCGGCGCCACATTGCCATGGCAGTTACGAGGCCGAAAAGCACCTCTTTGGACATGGGGGGCAGGTTTGTCCTCGTAATCGGGTGTCGTCAACGAGCCGGGACAGGACACGGGCACATCACGACATCAACGGCTCAATGACAACGTCAGAGTTCAATTGGGCATCACGGCGACGATTACTACGGTGTCACGAGCGCAACCTTTAACACAAAGGCTTTTTTCTTTTAATTGTTCCATGCCGCGGAACGCTCAAGGCACAATCGACAAGGTTAAACCCAATTTCTTAGAGCAGCACCTCGATGGTGTCACGGAAAGTCTACGACGGCGGAGAAGGACCAGGGGTCAAGGCATCCCTCAGCACCAGTACGGACTACCGGTACAGACATTGTGCGGTACGAGTGCACACACCATCCATTGTTAAGCTCCTCCCCTGGCCGGGATTAGTCGCCAGCTGAACAAGGGTCGACGTGGGCGATTCCACAGGCGTTACAGATGCGGTGCCATTGATGGGCAGAAAACGCTGTCCTTTCATTTCAACAGATAGACAGACTTTGCCTCACCCAGAATAGACAAGATGGGCTCCTCCATTCGAGAGCTCCTACTCCTAAGGAATGAGAAGAGAATGCGAAACACCAGGAGAGGAGCAGGAGGGAGCAAAATAGCCCGCTGAGCTAGCTTAGCTTTTGTGGTGGTTGGGAGCTGAGCATTAGGCCATCGGAGGGGAGCTACGCAGGTGGCTTGGCGACGAGGCACCCCCCGCAGAGCGCCGAACCTTGGCTCTCATGATAGGATTAGCTCCGTTTTACAAGTCGGGTAACCACCTGTCCGGCTTGGTAGCCCAGACAGTTTTGTGTTCCCTTTGGCTGTACGGTTTCCCCTTTGGGAAGAGGGTGTCTTGTTGGACTGCTCTCCCTGAACCGCTTGAACTACGACGTACGCGTATGACGGCAACGTTGACTTGGCGCTCGACTGCGGCAGCAAAGTCTCCCGACAGCTGGAAACAGGCGGGATGACCGCCGCGGCAGGCATGATGAGACGCTGGCCATACGAGTAACGTGCGGGGAACTCGCGTACGCATGCAGGCCAAGAGCGTCGGCTTCTCCATACGATGGCGCCAGGTATGGCAACATTTGGGGACAGGACTCCGTTCTCGCAGCCTTCATATCGTGGGCCTCTCCTTTATTATACATACATAGTACTAATATGTACGGAGTATATACATAGTAGTAGTCCGTACATAAATAACCATCTCAGCGGGGACTTGAAAGAGAGGGCGACGTCAGTATGTACGACAGTGATGTATTATTGGTGGCTGTGGTCCTAGGCAACAGGCGGCCAAGTACAGTATACGAGATGCTAATAGGGGAGTTGCGACACCTCGGGTGCCCGGCTAGGTGGGATAAAGCCGTAATGGCGCGGACATGAGAGCCTCCTCAAGTAATGGGAGCACGTCAAATAGAGCGTCCATCGATACTGAGAGGCTAGTACCTGGAAGAAAAAAAACGCGCATTGCACAAAAATGCCATCGCCGATTTCAAGCCAGAAATGGGGGCCAGACGTACATCGAAGCATGGCGAAAATGGAGCTAGGCAGGACTACGGCCCCAATTGATTTCTTTTTTTTTTTTTCGCCATGAGCTAAAGATGGGGATTCCAGAACGGGAAAAGGAGCTCAACGGACCGCTTGCCCATGGACAAATCGCCTGATGGGTGAGAGACGAAATAAAAAGGCTCATGCCAATATCCGAGTACACGGTGCCAGATACCGCACGCTGTTTGCCTTTTTGGGGACGCGTGCCCCGCAGATTGCTGGCATCTATGGGTACGCGGACGACCACGGGAGATGGCCAACCCGGTTAAAGCGGCATGTTTTTGTACGTGTATTGCACTCTGGAAGCGCCAATATCGGCAAGCTTGCTGTGATCGCTGTAGCTGTTATTCTACTTTGTATGTACAGAGTAACAGAATCCGGTATATCGAGTATAGCAGCAGCGAGAAATCCTCCCACGACACTCTCATAGGAACAAACGTAAGAGGAAAACTGTAATCCCCAAACTAGCCCTAGCGCGCATCCATTGACCCCAGATTTGTAGGAGCTCTTGACATAGGAAACGAAACGAACCATGACCAAAAAGCCCTTTCCAAATGAAGCAAATTGTGGATAAATTCAATGACACTCGCCCTTCTTTCTCTCTGCCTTTTTTGCGTCGCCGTGATCTACGTCCCCCGCGCTACTCAACCAATTTTAAGTTATCGAATGATGGCCAGGTGCTGGCCTGAGTGCAAAAAGTCCTAATGGGGCCGAACTGTCCGCGACTCGCGTATACATAGTGCCATTGGAGACTTGTCTGGCCATGGAGGCGAAAAGTTTAATATCAATTGGTTCATTTTTTTTTTCTCTCTCTCTTCTCTGTAAAGCAACATAGAAGAAGAAGAAAAGACGCATACACGGCTATTGAAGCATGTGGATACAAAAACCCTCCGAAACCAGGGCCCAAGATGCTGCAGAGAGGCCTGTCAAGCTGAGGAGGGCGGTCCCATCTTTTAGCCTTTCGGGGTCGACGAGATTTGCACCGTCGCGGATCCAACGGGGGGAGGATTTTGGCATTCTCTGATTTTTTTTTTGTCCAGGGTAGGATTCAGGTGGACTCTTTTTGCCACATGTTTTTTGCTATTCTTTTTTTTTTTTTGTTACTAAACATTCCGGCGTCGTAGGTTTGATTCAATGGTGCGCTGTTTTGCGTAGTGACTGAGGGCTACTTGGTGGTGTAACCCTGGTATATAGCTGTGCGCCAACTATATGCTCATGACGTAGTATCTTTGACCAAGGCACCGGCGAAATCTCTTCATGGGAGATGGACAGAGCTGCCATGGCGCAATTGAGTAATTTAGACTTGAGTGACAATGTTGCACCGGCCGGATTGCTGGTGATATTCGTATGTGTAGGCCGTTCAAAACGCTCAAGCTGTCACCTCGACGAACCGAATATTGCAGCCAAAGGTCCAATTACTAGCAATACCTGTTCAGAATCTACAAAATTGACCGAGGCTAAGCACTAGAATACTACATACGTGATTTTGCAACTAGAAATTTGGTTTTCTTCACATGTTTGCACTTGCTCTACAGCTCAAAATTTCACGCGATGGTATAGGGTAAGTTGCATCGCCGGACGCGTCTTCTCACATACCTCGTTCCGGCATGTAAGCCGAACCACGCCGCGGTTCAAGCTCTTTTGCAATGACAAGCTCGCGGCGCACAGCATCCAATCAATTGTTCACCGTGTACAAGTCTGTAATGGGCTACATCGCTTTATCCATCTTATATCCCGCCTGCCCCGATCTCGGCTCACGCAATCTGCACCACAAGGCTGAAAGCTTCTAGCTCCCACGCCCTCCCGCACACAGCTTGGAGTTTACTCGGCATTGGAAGCATGTGGACCCGGGGAGTACTTCTTCATGGCGAGCACCACCACCTCTGTTGTCGGTAGCCGAGAGTACCATCTCCGGGACCCTTGGAAATCTAATCGCGCAGCACTTTTGATGCAACGAATTCCATCTACACCAGCTACATACGGTATTGACAGTCCCAATCTGCGTGGGATTCTGTAGATTTTTTATATCTGTAGGCCTGTAATCTGCCAATTCGCCTCCCCAAAATGTCCCTCGCGTCCAATCCTCCTCTCGTTCCCTGTCATTCTTCAAGCCTGGCCGAAGCCGAAGCTCCCCAAGGCTGTCCAAAGGCTTTCCCCCCAAAAAACCCACAACGGCTGGGAGAGCTCCCCCTTGCCGTCTCCGTTTTCGCGAGACAACTCCGTGCTCCGACTCCCGCTTCGGTCCAAACCTCTCCCACCTCCCCGCCTCCTCCTCTTTCCCGCCAACAAAATCGCAAAGCTGCTTTTTGTTGCTTCCAACGCCGACATTGTACGATTTGCCACGCAGCGGACCGACCGGGCTGTTCAGGCTGAATTACCATCCTCCTTCTCTCTAGTTTATTTAGGAATTTGGACCCCGGCCCAGCGCGAACCGAGCTTTTTCTACAATTAAAAAAAGAAAAGGGGGACCCCGAACACAACACGGCTGCCCAACATGTCCGATGAAGGATCGTGGCTCGCCCGCCACTACATTGACTACGTCTATGTGCCCGGCCTCCTCCTCGTCGTCGGCACGGCCATTGTCAAGCGTGAATGGATCATTTACGCTGTCCCTCTGGCCGTTGCCCTCGGCGCTTGGAATATCTATAACTTCCGTAAGTTTCTGCTACCCGCTTGGGATGCTGCTACTGCCAAGAGCACGCGATCACGGCTTGCTTTGCCCATTGTCGCAAGCTCCTCTCAGTCATCTCTTTTCCTTGTTTCGGCGACAACATTCCATCTTGTACGGTACTAACGTCTCCCCTGCAGAGGTGAAGAAGGTTCTCAAGCCCGACACGTTCCAGGAGTTTGAGCTCCAGGAAAAGACGGTCATCTCCCACAATGTGGCCATGTGAGTCTCCCCACGCATCAAACCACGTAGAGCACCTCTGCTAACCCATTCATCCTCCAATCTAGCTACCGCTTCAAGCTCCCCTCGCCCAAGGCGATCCTCGGCCTCCCCATCGGCCAGCACATCTCCATCGGCGCGCCCCTCCCCCAGCCCGACGGCACCACCAAGGAGATTGTCCGTTCCTACACCCCCATCTCCGGCGACCACCAGCCCGGCTACTTTGACCTGCTCATCAAGTCGTACGCCCAGGGTAACATCTCCAAGATGATGGCCTCGCTCGTCGTCGGCAAGACCATTCGCGTCCGCGGCCCCAAGGGCGCCTTTGTCTACACCCCCAACATGGTCCGCCACTTTGGCATGATTGCCGGCGGCACCGGCATCACCCCGATGCTCCAGATCATCCGCGCCATTATCCGCGGCCGCGCTGCCGGCGACACGACCCAGGTCGACCTCATCTTTGCCAACGTCACCCCGCAGGACATTCTCCTCCAGGAGGACCTCGATGCCCTCACCAAGGAGGACAAGGGTATCCGCGTCCACTACGTTCTGGATAAGCCCCCGGAGGGCTGGACTGGCGGTATCGGCTATGTCACTTCTGAGATGATCAACGTAAGTCTCCCTTACAAACCTTCCCTGGGCATTCACCAGCTAACACTGCCACTACAGAAATGGCTCCCCAAGCCCGCCGACGACGTCAAGATTCTCCTCTGCGGTCCTCCCCCGATGGTCAGCGGCCTCAAGAAGGCCACCGAGAGCCTCGGCTACAAGAAGGCCCGCCCCGTCAGCAAGCTCGAGGACCAGGTCTTTGCCTTTTAAGCGCGGCACAGGACACTCACTTAGTTAGCCCAGTGCAAGCAAAGCGAAACAGAGAGAGGCTCGATACGATTTATTCTTCGACAGCTAGCTATTTCTTCTCATTTTTTTTTCACCTTCTTTTTGTTGAAAAAAGACGGGAGATTATTTTCAAGGCTATGGGTTTTTATAAAGAGGTGGGACCCTGGAATGGAGGACTTGAAAAGAATAGAAAAAGCCTGTTTTCTTCAAGAGAGACGACTTATGTAGACCTTCTTTTTTTAATATGACGTGTTGACGCTATCCTTTTTTGCATCTTTTGATACTACACGTAACAACCGAGTTCAAACAATTGCGTAATGTACACATTATATTGATGTAAAACGACTTGGTTACTTTAAAAATAACAACAAAAATCATGTTACGCCCCCTACCAGGCAATGTTTCCCTAGCTGATAACAATAAGATCCCCAAGTTTCATTACCAATCTAAAAAGAAAAACCGCCATTTTGCCCTTTTTTTCGCCCAATTCTTCCTCGTATTTTGTTGTTTTATTGTTTCTTTTTGTTCCTTCTTCTCTCACCTCAGAATCTCCCCTCTAAATGTTAATCAAATCACCAACGTCGCAAATTCATACACCGCACACTCCTCTTTTACTCCTCTTCATCCTCGTCATCGCTCTGCACGACCCTTCCCCTGCGCGCCCGCTTCGCCGGCTGCCTCTGCGCAGGCTCGTCCTCCTCGTCCTCGTTGTCGTTGCCGGCATCGTCGCCACCACCGACAGCAGGCTCATCGTCGGCGTCAACGTCCATCTTGTCCTCGTCGCCGTCGGCGTTGTTGTCCGACGCGGCGGGGCTGGAGCGGTCGAGCTCGCGGTCTGCCTTGTCTAGCACGTCTTCGTCATCATCATCGCCGTCAGCGTTGTCGCTGTCATCGCTGTCGACAATGATTTCTTCAGACTTGAACTTGGCATTCTCGCGCTTCGTGAGGCGCCGCCTCTTCTTGGTGTGGGCTTCTTCTTCTGACTCGCCGTCCTCGTCGCCACCGCGGTCCTTCTTCTTCTTTGATGACCGCTTCGCACGGCCTTCGCCAGCCGGGCGTGATGAAGCGGGTTTGCGCTTGCGCTTCACCTTTTCACCCGTCGCCTCGTCCGTCGTCATCTCGGCGTCGATGCGCTCCTGCTCCTCGCGTGCTCTCTCCTCCGCCAGCTCGCGGTCCCGCTGGGCAATTTCCTCGCGCTCCTTGCGGATCTTGTCCTGTCGTTCCTGCTGCTTGGCAAGGACTTCGGCACGCTCTGCCTCCCGGCGCTTGAGCTCCTCTTCTCGCTGGCTTTGCGCCGCCGCAATCTTCTCCTTATTGACTTCCTCCCACTCCTTTTGCTTGCCAATGGCGCGCTCAAGCTGCTTGCGTAGCGTGTTGCGAGCCATGTTGGCACGCTGCTCAATGTCTTGTTTGGGGTAGGGAGTTTGAGGGTGCGCTGCGATGCTGTCCAGGGACTCGATCGCTGCTTCCAAGCCCTCCGCCGCCTTTTCGAGCTGTTCGGTTGTGCGCCGGTTCTCGGGCAGGCCTTGGATGGTAGTTACCAGCTGAATCTGCACAAAAGCAACGTTGAACTTGTAGTGTATTTGGTCGGGCGCGCCCTCGAGAGCCTGTGTCTGCGAGTTAGTAACTGTGACTGTGTGTCGAACAGGTGTAAGTTTTACCTTTTCGGCACACTCGAGCGCTTTGATGTATGCATCAATGTCTCGCTCCGCTCTGCCCTTGTTCAGCCAGGTTCGGCCCAGGCAGGACAAAATCGAAGCATCATTGGCCTTGCCTTCTTTGGAGAGTGCAATCTCGTAGTGCTCAATCGCCTTTGAGAATTGCTTGAGTTCGGCATAAATGTGTCCGAGGTTGACGTAGAGATGGGGATCTCTGATTGTCTCGCGCACCTTGTTAAAGATGGGTAGCGCATTCTTGAAATCTTTCTTGTCTTCAACCAAAGCAATAGCAACTCCCTGCGCGGCATACGCGTTCTTGGGATCCAGCGACAGTGCCTTTTCAAAGAACTCGACGGCCTTGCCGTATGCGGCACTCCTCTTCTGCTTATCCTGTTCCGTTTCGCGTCTCATTTCACGGGCTTGCATCATGTGCAAGTTGCCCATTCCCACCAGGGCATATCGATCGTGCTTGTCGTAGTTTTGTAGAGTGTGCTTATAGTGGCGAAATTCGGGATCTTCAGCAATATTTCCAGGGCGTTTCCTTGAAACTTTGCCCAAGTACCAGCCGTAGAGGGCACGAACTTCCAGGTCGCTGGTGTTGTCCTGGTACACCTTGGCAACAGCATCCGGGCCTTCCTTGTTAGGATTCAAGCGAAGCTTGATGTACGCGAGCCTTGTGCAGGCATCGGTGTAATCGTCATGACGGTTGAGGAGACCCTCGTAAACCTCGACAGCCTTATCCAGCATACCTTGAGCCTCATAGCTTCGACCGAGGTTGAAGCTAATTGTGGAAACCAATGCGTCGGTGTCCACGGAAGAATCGCGCTCACTCATCTTCATGCAGGCACCAAGTGCTGCCTCAAACATCTCACTGGCGTGTTCGTGCTTTTCCGCCTGAAACTGGAAACAACCGATATTGTTCAGTAGCTGAGGAGGCAGGAGCTTTCGGATAGCTGTCTGGATCTCGGCATCGTCGGTTACATCCTTCGGGTGCTCGGAGGAGGGAACCTGCTCAAGTTCCAGCTGTTCTACTTGCTGAAGGCACTGCAAAGCCTTCTCTGGATACTCAGTTTCATAAAGTCGTGCCAGATTAAGTAGTACCGATGCGTCTGGCGAAAGAGTGCGCTTCGGATCTTTCCAAGCATTTCTGACTCCTTCCAAAAGGTGAATGGCCTTTTTCATCTCAGCCGACTTGTCCTCCTTGACGTCGCTTCTCTGGTTGACGAAGACCTCCTCTGCATATAGAGTACCAAGGAGAATCATCGCCTCATGATTCTTTGATTGCTGAATCATCTTCTCAAGACGAAGTTTGGCTTCACCAAGGTCATTCTTGACGACGGACAGCTGGGCAGCACCAAACTTAGCAGGGAAATAGCCAGTATCTGTTCCTCCTCGGGCGTCATCAGCTCGGCGGTAGAAATCGTTGGCATGCTCAGCATCGCCATTGTAATGAGCTTTTCGTGCAAGCAAGTACCAGCCATCACTGGCAATGGCGTTGACGTCGGTATACTGGATAGCCTTGTGGGCGAGCTTGTCCGCGTTGTCCCAGGCTTTTCGAGAAAGGAAGTAGCTTGAGAAGGTAGAGCAAGTGAGAGGGAGGTCTTTATCAAGCTTGAAGGACTTTTGCGTGTATTCCGTCATCGCCTTTTTGTACAGTTTGACAAACTCGTCGCTGTTGACGGGAACGTGGCCGCTTGCATCAAGATAGAATAGACCGAGCAAGATGTTTGCCACCTTGGAGTCGGGGTTGATCTCCAAGCTGCGCTCCCACGCTGTCCTGGCATCGGCTTTGAAGCCCAATTGCCAGAAGCAGCAGCCGATTCCTATGCGAGGATCCGGATCGACCAAGTCTGGCTTCTTTTGCAGCACATCCTGGTATGTGGCCAGAGCGTCGGGATATTTTTGCATGGAAAAGTATGCTCGAGCCTTGCCCATCAAGGCCAGCATATTTTTGCCCTGTGATACTCGGAGCGCGTCGTCGAAGGATTTGAGAGCGGCCTTGATGAGTTCTTGCTTCTCGGATCCAATGCCGCCAGCGGTTTTTGAAGGAGCTTGAAGCGACGCGCGCAGCAATAGCAAAACACCTCGAGCAAGGAAGATTGGCGGGAAGGATGGATTAAGACGGGAAGCATCGTTAAGCGAAGAGGTCGCCAGTTGGAGGTAGTATTCCTTGGTCTTTGCCTCCGATACGCGAATGCCATCAGGTGCGACACGAGGAGCCTCTCGACTCTTCCAAAGGTACATCCAGCAAAGGCAGCAAATCATGCTGACCTTATCACGCGGGTTGCTGGCGTTGCCTTGGATGGCGCCACCGCCACGGATGAGCATCTCGATGGCGTGGTCAATCTTGTGCTGCTTCGCGTAGGCAAGAGCCACAGTCATCCAGTACGTCTTGGCCGCATGTTCATTTTCGAAGAGTGTACACAGCTCGGTAGGGTCGTCAACGAGGTCTTCGAGATCGATTTCGACGGCTTCATCTTCTTGATCGCCCTGGACAGGGATATCAATCGCAGTCGGGATGTCGGAAAAGCGCAGGCTGACAGGCATGGTCTCCGAGTCGCCATTCACCACTCCATTTGTGGTACCGTTTCGAAGCGCGGCCATGTTTGCGACGGCATCAATCGGGGCTGAGAGAGCGTGCTTTCGTTGGGGCGAGACGGAGGAGCTCGGTAGCAAGCTTGGCGTGAGTCTACCAATGCGCGGCGAGAGCGGCTTCCGACGAGATCATCCGCTTCTTCACTCGCTATCTCATGCCCAGATGCCCAGGAGCAAGTCTGTCGATTCGTCTGGGGCTGTTGCGGGTGACTCGCTGCCGGATTGCAGATATCGCGACTTTCAACAAGGAGCGAAGAGGCTAAGTTTGAATTTCGCGACGGCCACTTCTCCACGGGCTGCTTAGGTGGTCCGTGCGCCCGCTGCGCCAACGTTAGCTAGGCGTGAACTCCTACGCCGTAGACCTCAACGGCAAAGGCTCGCTTGACACGCAAAAATATCATTAGCAATTAAATATGCATGACTAAAGCTTCGAACGGTAAATTTTCTACGACTTCTTAACTCTCACTGGCTTTGAATCCGCTTATGTCGAGCCACACGCGCCAACTTCGTTGGATACCTCACGCATCCCTACCATGTTGGCAGCACCTCATATCGCACCAGGACAACACCCTTTTCAACTTCTCTCTGGCTACATATTCTCGGGATCATCTATTATGAAATTATTACTTAACCAAGCATAAATGCCTTAAGATCGGCTGCTAGCCTCTCAGGCTGCTCAAGAGCCAGACTATGGCCACACTCCTCATAAATGTCCGACTTAGTGACATTTTCGGCGACCTTGAGCATACAATCCCGCACAGTCGGCCCAAAAAACTCGGGTGCACCGATCGTCATAACCGGGCACTTAATCTTGCCGCCCTTTGCTTCACTGACGCTCTCCAAATTCACACGCTTATTGACAAAGGCGCTCCGGTACGTTTCGAGGATGCCGCGCAACGCGCCAGGTTGTTTGCAGCATTCGGTCCAGTGGTCCAGCTCAGCTTGGCCAATTGTAGAGGGATCAAAGCATTCGGCGCGCATAAAATGCTCCCAAAATTCTCGTTCCTTGCCTGAAATCAACATCTCCGGCACATGCGGCAGCCAAAAGAAGGAAAGGTGCCAGCACCACACTCCCTTCATACGCCATTGAGCGGTAACATTCTCCTCAGACCAGATATTTGACTCCTCGAGCCCGAAGCCTGTAAGCAGCATTTCGCCAAAGCTTAGACTGAGTACATTATCGCGGTATGCAGCTGCGAGCGCAAAGGCATACTCGGCACCTCGATCTTCGCCGTGCACATGGTACTTGTCGAAGCCCAATTGGCTCATCAGATCTGCGACGTCGTGCGCATTCGTAAGGCAATCGTATCCGTCTGTTGTCGGTGGTTTATCCGTGTACCCGAACCCACGGAGATCCGGAGCCACGACTGTGAAGTCCGGTGTAAGCAGAGGAATGATTCGATGCCAATAGAAGCTGTTTTTCGGCGTGCCATGCAACAGCAGTAATGCAGGCTTTTTCGGCTCCCCTTCGGCAGGCTTCGGGCATACGATATAATGCATGCGGATGCCATTTACCCGCGCCCGCCCGTGGTAAGCCGGGCGAGACTTGTGGTCAAAAGTCTGGACACTTTCCATGGTTTGGGGACTGGTCATCGTAGAGTAGTAGCAAATGGTGGTGCAACCGCGCTGGTCTGACGTATACTCGTTCTGTATGACAAGGTGCCAACACCGAAGCCTATATGCAAAGAGAATAAAACATTTAATCTCTACAGGGGAGGTATGTCGGCATGTTCTACATCCCCGGAACTAATGCACGTAGCTTGCGTGACGTCATCCGGTGCAGAGGAAGACAAGCCATGTCGCGACGTGCGACTACCTAGTAATCTAGTCGGCTATCAAGACCGTCCAAGATGAGGCGGCTACAGATACGCAATTCAGACCCCTCGCTTACAGTTGATGCCCACTCAGTTATTTGTCATAAGCGGCCGACTTTTCTCTCTCTAAATAATTGCTACAATTCGCTTCTTTTCAGGTGAAACGATCCATGGTATCGTACGTATTGCAGCATGAGGACCATTGGCTTGGGAGCTGATAATTGACGACGCTGGTATAGCTGTCGTAGATCAATCGTGTCCCTCTCTACAACGTGGTGACAAACTTAGTGCTAGAAGCTTTAGGGGCCTCCAGCCCGCACTAGTGGCCCTCAGCCCCCAGGCTGTGGTATGGTCCTCAGGGTGTACTCCAGCCCGATCGAAAGCTGGGCCTCTTTCCCCGCACGTACGAATCACAGGTTGAATGTTTCCCAGTGAAACCCGTTTGTAGCCTTGGTACAAAAATGAAATGGCTTTAGCGCCATCCATTCACAAGACTTTCCAGGGTCGCGCCGCTCCTCATGACGACTGCGGGACAGTTTGGGCTACGCTAAGCGCTCCCAAAAGGCGCTGTTCCCTACTGTGTATAGCCGACGCGGGGCACGTATAACCGACACTTTATAAAAGTAATATCGTCATTGGCAGGACGGGAGCTGCTATAAGCTACTGCCATTGCGCAAAATTTAAAGACTTTTAATATTATTTTATTTAAATTTATCTTCAGATAATTGAATAACCATGCCCGTCTTCTCCGCACGAACTATCAACGACTCGCGATGGACGACATCGAGGGCAAACATTGCTGGAACGAGGTCGTGGTGTGATGAGGTCACTATCCACTATATTGACTGCCCTGCGCCCAGCGGCAAGAGCAAGGGAACAATTCTCTTGATCCATGGGTTTCCTCAGACGGCGTACCAGTTTCGCCATGTCATTACTCCGCTGAGCGATGCTGGCTATCGCATCATTGCGCCAGACTATCGCGGCGCCGGCCATTCGTCTCACCCGCGCGATGGCTATACAAAGTCAATCATGGCCGCTGACTTGCACACGCTTGTTGTTGACCATCTCAAGATCACTGAGCCCGTGCACGTCGTTGGACATGATATTGGTGGCATGATCGCCCATGCCTATGCGGCTTGGTTCCCCAAGGACACGCGCTCTGTGTAAGTCGCCTTTTTCAGAGTCTGCCGAACATTCGCCTACTGAGACTATTCTAATACCACCCAAAGGAGCTGGGGTGAATGCCCTCTGCCCGGAACTAGGACGTACGACGAATTCATCCGCAGTGCTGGAGTCTGGCACTTCACCTTTCACTGGGTATGCTCCATCTTCTTCACCGTGACAGCGAAAGCTGGTGTGCACGACCTAACAAAGTTTTCCAACAGCAAATCGACCTTCCCGAGGCACTGACCCAGGGCCGTGAGAGAATCTACCTCAAGCACTTTTATGACCGCCTGTGTTTAAACCCCAACGCCATTTCCCCCACAGACCTGGACCACTACGCGACCATGTTTGCGCAGCCTGGAGCCATGCGATGCGGCTTCGACGTGTATAGGGGCTTCCACCAAGACGCTGAGGAGAACAGGGCGCAGTTGAAGAAGGACGGACAGTGCAAGGTGCCGTGTCAAACTCTCAATGGTGCAGGCAGCTTTTTGGCTGGCATTGCTGAGAGCATGGCCAAGGAGATGTACACTACTTGGTCGACAGCCACAGTAGAAGGGAGTGGCCATTGGTGTGCTGAAGAGAATCCAGAGGACTTCATCAAGAAAGTTCTGACATTTGTTGATAAACTGTAAATATATACGTTAGGAGTTTCACTTGAAGAATAAGTATTTCTTTCATTTTCGCAAACGTGGGACATGGGCCAATGTGTAGCTTAGGCCTGTATGCTTCATGTCATCGCCTTACATGTTCTACCATAATGTGCGCATTTATTCTTTGAAAGAATTACAGCGTATATTTAATTTATAAAAAGTAACATTTACAAAATTTGATGTCGCTCATACTCTTTTTACGATTGGTGGCTCGCGCTGACTTTCTCCTCGTCCTTGACAAGATCGTCGCTCGGAGTCGGTGCAAGGCCCTCCCGGTCAAGTCTTTCGCGGACTTCAGGCTTCGCAAAGAGATAATCGATCTCCTCCAAGGTTTTACCAGTAGTCTTCGTTGTCATTTTGTTAGCTCATACACCGGGTGGTCGCTATGACGCAAACTTACCTCAGGGCAGTAAAAGTAGACGAAAGCCATTGTCAGGAAACAGCAGATCAAGGGGAAAATCCAAATCTTGGGGCCGACGGATTCAATTCCTGTTCCACCGCCGAAAACCATGATGAAGGTTGATAGCCACTCTCCAGCTGCTCCAAGGGCGCCAGCAATGTGACGTTGCTGAAGAGGTGCGATCTGGTTGGTTTCGAGCTTTTGTTAGATCAAAAGCAGTATACATCGGGCTGTGGAGGAAACTTACTTCTGGTCCATATACCCAAGGCGGTCCAAGCCAGCCGTATCCAAAGATAATATTGTAGATGATGACGGAGGCTGCGGCAACCCAGCCGAGTGCCTTAGTCTGGTGGTCAAGGTTCGTTACCGCGATGAAGACTATAAGACAGATGGCACAGCCTAGTGCGGTCCAAAACATCATGGGGCGTCTGCCGTGACGTTCGATAGTCCAGATAGGAGGGTAGCATGAGATTGCGAATACTGTGTTCATGACGGCTGCAAGAATAGACGATAGAAAGTCGTCATAACCAATTTGTTTGAAGATTGTCGTGCTATTTACGTATATGAATTAGTTTAGAACCGAGTTAGAAACTCTGGAAAGGCAACGTACCTAAAGTAGACCAACATGTTGATGCCAAGAAGCTGTTGCATGAAAAGGATCATGAAAGATGTTCTAAGGCGGCGGCCAACCTGGTAATCTGAGTTATCCCAGAATAATAACATGACATTGAATTTTGTCTTGCTTTCTTCTTCGATTGCTGCAAGAATCTGATTCTTTACAGCAAGAACGTTCTTATGGTCAGCTGGGAGCTCATGGAGGCGCGCTAAGACTGTGTCTCCTTCCTCCTCACGTCCACGGGCGTAGTACCAACGGGGCGTGTCAGGAAGAAAGATGAATCCGGCAATTGAGAAGACCGCAAAACAGCACTGCAGAGCAATTGGAATTCGCTACCGCAACTTGTCAGCTATGCTATTGTGGAATAATGGATACGGATCATCAGCTTACCCAAATTTGGCTCTCGGATTGAACGAAACCAAAGTCGATCCAGTACGCCAAGGCTACACCTGTAATGAGCAACGCGCCTTGTTTAGAAACTTCGGGGCCTCGCTCTTTAGCCTCCAAGCTCATTTCGGACTGTTGTCGGGTCAGAAAGTCTATCTCATGTTTGCCCTTGAGTCTTTGAGCGGCTCACCATGTACGTTGGCACGGCGCTGGCAATGAAGCCAATTCCAAAACCACAAATAATTCTACCGACGATAATCTGGCCAACTGAAAACGTAGAGGCCTGAATAATGGCGCCGATGATAATGCAAACGTTGCCGAGGACGATTGTGAGGCGGCGGCCAATCTTCATACCAACAAAGGCCGTGAACATAGACGATGCAAATGCGGCGAGATTGTAGATGGAGGCAATGATGGGAATCACGAAAGCGCCTTGAGGGTTCTGCTCCCGCTGTTAGCCCTTGTGGTGCAGCAGCTCTGCCGGTTATTGAGACTTACACCGATGGCATTGCGAAAAGAGTCTGTCTCTTGAATCCCGCCCAAGACACCTGCATCGTATCCGTAGAGCATAAAAGACTGTAGTATATGTTAGGCTTTGTGAGAAGCGGTTTAGATGGCCAAACTCACCGAGCCACAGCAAGCGCTCATAATGCTGTAGAGCGTTCGCCCTTGTAAGTCCCGTAGGCCCATCTTGATTTCCGACGAGTAAGCAAAGTAAATATGGAGGATTGGGGGAAAAGTACACCGAAACAGTGCCTTGATGCTACTCAGTGGACCTTAGTACAGTTTGCACAATTCTACAGAGTACACGGGCGCCAGTGATATTTATTGCTCTGCACGCGCTCTAGTTTCACTACGACATTCCTAGGGTGGTGTGCCACTGCAAGGCACCATGTGGCTACCTGCTAGCAGTGCCGACACCCTGCAAAAGAGCCGATTGGCTTCTCACCGGGGCAATGGAAAGGGTCTGGGGGTGGATTCAGCTCAATTACATTACTAGTCAAGTCGCCGATAAAGTATGTAGCCGTGAACAAAGGGAGGTTGCAGTAATCTGGGGTAAGATTGGCAATGTCTCCATCTCGATCTGGGTGAGTGGTCGACGTCATGGTGGACCAAATAGCCAGCGAGGAAGGTTGAAGCGCCGCTAGCCATTGCCGCTCCTGTGCTAGCCTCAGACGCGATACTGTGACCACTTGTACATAGTAAACTGTGAAGAGGCTAGGCTAAAACGAAAATGGAAGACCTGAAAAAGAATTTTGTAGTGAATAGGCTGTGAGAAGAAGATAACGATTAGTATAACTAATGTGGCTGAATCCCGCCATATTTCGGTGTTCGTTTGTCGAACGGTCTGGCGCAATAACACAATAGGTTGTCAGCGAAAACAACTAGCTGAATGCCGAGGTGAAACTTGAGCCGAATATTGAACCACTGCATTTTGGCCAGTAAATTAAACTTCTTTGAAGACTATTCCCTCTTGAAACCGTTTGCTTTGCACCGTTGAGCCCCAGTTCCAATGGCACGCAGTCCTCAACGTCGGCCGCCGGCGCGGCACAAAATGCGGCACCTTGTGCTTCTTTTCCAACTGACCTGGCTAATACCGTAGCTTGCAGAATGTATATTAATTCGTTTGAAAAGCGGATTGCCATTGTTGTATGTCGCTGTGCCTGCTAACACTGCGCGTTGTTTGCCAGCGGGCACCGCTGTTTCTGCCTGATGCACACCTTACAACGACCGCGAATCCGGTATTCGAGATGGAATCGGCGATAAAACACGCTCCTAGGAAGCCAGCCAGAGCATATACGACTCCGTTAAGCTTGCCAAGAAAGTTTGGGCAGCTTTTCGGCGTTCGTGGACGAACCACAGCAAACGCCACTGCGGAAGCGTGTCAAAGCAAGGCACTGCAGATAGTTCGGCAATTCCAGCCGTCTCGGTTTAGAGCGCAGAATTTGCGCACGACAGCGTCGCCAGACCTATTCGACAGTTCTGATTACTCAGACTCCCGGTCAATCAATACGGCAATGGCCACAGTCCATAGTGACGACTTCGTTACAGCCGAACAAGTTCAGCCACATGTGACTGCCACCCTTGGCCCGGAAACTAAAGCGCCTCCCAAACAGAGCAATACTAGTGTCAGAGCTCAACTCGTTGACGACTACTTTGAAAGTGACAGTGGAGTTCCGACCGTTTCATCTGTGACTGGGAACCTAAGTTCAACGTCAGAGGCGGAGGCATGGAGAGGCTGGAGAGGGACTACGTGTGCAGAATCGACTGTGCTACAAGCGGACATTCAAGCAAATCATCGACTACAACGCCGCGTGGCACGAGATCGCGAATTACGGAGAAGTGAGTGGGGCAAAAGGTATGAATTCGATAAACTAAGTACCTGCGTCCTAGACGGTCGGTCACTTACACGCTACTACAACAGACAAGACCTGGCACTAGGCTGTGATGGCGAATCAGACGCGCCGGCTCCTCCTAAGCCAATCCTCCAGAGTAGTGAATCATAGAGACCCTTCATATCTCACGACTAGCGCTGTTTGAAAAATTCACGCTGAAGCTCTTTGACTTGGGCATCAAAACCCTCCACCGGTCCTTCAGTGGGAATATGTGGTGCAACATCATTGATGGCAATCCCTCGCACTGTATCGTTGTCGACATTGATTCCAAATTCTTTGCGCCAAGCAGCGTACTGTTTCGTAGACGAAGCATACACAATTCGGCCCAGGCCAACGTAGGCGTGCGCGGCTGAACACATGGCACAGTGCTCGCCAGACGTATACACAGTCGCCTTTGCACGCTCCTCGGGCGACATATTCCTTTGCGCCCATTTGGCAAGCGTAAACTCTGGATGCAGTGTTGGATCAGCCTTGTAATCCCCGTTTTCACCGCTGACATCGCGATTGCGGTCCCGCTGCATAACCGTCCCGTCTGCAGCTACCAAGACGGAGCCAAACGGGGCGTCGCCGGCTTTCAAAGCCTCCCGTGCTAGCTCCACGCATTGCTTCAGCGCGTCGATATCACGTTCTGTGGTCATCGTGTAGATTTGGCAGCTCTACGTGTAGTGTAGACGAGAATCAAAGACGGAAGCTGGTAGGGAAACCGTTAATTATTATACATTGTCAACAGAGGGCGCATTCACGGCCAATCCCTACGAATCGCAATGAGGCAGCCCGGAGGTGAGCGAAGCTTCAAAAGCTGAAAGGCAGCGGGTCGGGCTTTGGTGACAAGTGACGCAAGTGGCCCGTGCGCCTCATCGTCGTCACTGAATTGGTGCTGCCTGACCTTGGCTCCGCCACCAGGTCCGGGAGACGCAGAGCTCAGCAAGACCTCGACGGAGCATACGTTGGCCTTGAACCAGCTGCAACGTTGAATATTCTGTCTTGAAAACAAGCATAGACTGCGTCGCCCATACTCAAGCCCGCCAGGTGAAGCATGGAGAGTCGTTTTGCTTGTGCCTCCCTGTTCTGAGCTCATCCCACTTTACCGCTCTGCCTACGCCGCCCGCTTCCGGCTTCCCCGCTGCTCCAACCTCGTCAGCGTGCAGCCTTAGCTTCGCGCGACTAGCAACGCAGTCCCTTTCAACACCTCCAACCCATCGACTTTTAACAGACTTGCAGCTCTAGAGGCTGTTACTTGCCCGACGAGATGTGGAACGATGAGGATAATAATCCCTACGGGACCAGCTTTGACCGCCGAGACTCCCAGACGTCATCCTCGGCAAACCCAACCTCCCCCATAGGACGCGATTGTGAGTTAACCCTGCCAGCGCAAGGAGCTGCCCGAGACATGGCCATTTTTGCGGCGCCTGTTCAATTCGCTCCATAGATAGCCACAGACTGAAGCTAACCGCCTACAACCCAATTAGTCCGTTCTTTCGAAACGCCTGGCACTCCTCCTTCCGGCGACGATGACGAGAGTCCTGCCTTTGGCCAGCCTTCTGGCACCGTCAGCCATGACAATGCGGAGGTGTCCAGAAGCGAAGTCCCCCCGCAGCGCAAGGCTGGCAACTACACCAGCCGCATCGAGCAGATCCTCTACGAGAATCCCGGCATGTCCATCGTCATAACCGACGCGGGCAAGAGCCTCGAAAGCGGCGGCAGGCACATTGTTTATACCATACGAACTGGCGTAGGTTTTGTTTTCCGTGCTCCTTGCACCAAATCTAACGGGTATAACAGGATCTTGAAGTACGACGTCGATACTCGGAGTTTGCGTCGCTGAGAGATGCTCTCACTCGCCTACATCCCACGCTTGTTATCCCGCCCATCCCGGAGAAGCACACAATGGCAGATTACGCTGCGAAGCCTACGAGTGCCAAGCAAGACCAGCAAATAATTGACTTGCGCAAGCGCATGCTCGCTGTGTTTTTGAACCGCTGCCGCCGTATGGATGCGGTCAGATCGGACGGCGTTTGGTGGAGGTTCCTCGACCCGAATGCGAGCTGGGTACGCAAACCTTCAGAGCAGCCAGTTATGTGACTTGTTAAAAATACTAATTGCCTTACAGAGCGAAGTCTTAAACTCACACCCCGTCTCATCGATCCCAAAGTCAATCTTGAAAGCTCCGCCTCTGGACCCGGCGAATCCGTCCATTGCTCACAACTATCTCCCTGTTCCCAGCTCTTCCGCCAAGCTTCGCACCGCGTCCGGAGGCAACTCAAGCCTGAGTTCCTCAATCATTCAAGGTGGTGCAGATACCATTTCTCGATTCCCGGCAGATGGGCAAAACCTTTCCGAACATGACCTCGATCCCTACTTTACGACCTACGAAGCTTCGATTAAAGAATTGGAACAGCTCCTGATGGGCTCCATGGAAAAGGTCAACCGTCGTTCGCTTAGCCATCTATCTTCGCTTGCCTCGGACCTTTGCGAGCTGGGTTCTCGCTTCAACGCATTTGCTCTGTCAGAGCAGGCGCCGTCTCTTGGTCCCGCCATTGAGAAGATTGGTCAGGCAGCTGACTCATCATACATTGCAACCGAAGAGCTAGCTGGCTCTCTCGGCGCCAGTTTCGCCGAGCCGATGCGCGAGAATGCCCAGTTTGCCGGGGTGGTAAAGAGCGTTCTTCGTTATAGAGTCCTCAAGCGAGTACAGCAAGATCTCACCGAGGAAGAACTCCATAAGAAGAGATCTCTTCTGGATCAACTAGAGCGCAGTGAAGCTGAGGCTAGGCGAATTGAACAATACCTATCCAGCAGCCAGCATGTCTCGCCGCCTCCTAAGCGATCTACAAGCCTGAAAGAGCCACCAACTCACCAAAGACGCGAAGGTGGCCAGGAGGATAGTGAATCTATTGACTCGGACTTTCCCCCGACACATGGAGAGTTCCCGTCCAATACCCCTTCAGCTAGCCAGGGCCTCCCAGAGAGAAGCACGAGCGTATCACACAAGAAGGCACCCAGCACCGGCAACTCCATCACCAATAGGATTTTTGGACCACTTCGTCATGCCGTTCAGGGTGTAGTCGACGTGGATCCCGAACGAACTCGGAGAGACACTATTGGCAAGACACGCGAGTCGATTGGCCAGCTCGAGCAAGCACAGGTGGTATCCGAAAAGGATGTAAAGGAGGCAAGCGCAAGCGTTCTCAAAGATTTGCAAAGATTCCAAAAGGATAAGGAAGATGATCTACGACGATACATGGTGAGTCTCACGTCATCACTTTGACGAAGCCATTTCGCTAACCAAACGTAGCTCGCATATGCGAAGAGTCAAATTGAATGGGCTAAGAAGAGCAAGCAGCAATGGGAAGAGGCTCGAGTCGAAGTGGACAAGATCGATGATAGCTAATTGTGCTACGAGCGCGCCGTAAGCACTCTGGATTTAGGCATCTTGTACATCATCCAGGGAGTTTTGGAGTTTAGCACGTGTGCGGCAATCGAGCACGGCATATTACGCGGTGATACGGTCTACATAATGAATATCTGCACGCTCATTTGGTATCAATAAGAATCTGAAAAATAAATAGCAATCTGTCTTGACTTTCTGGAAACACTGGCATAAAGCCCCAACTGTGTTTGTCATGTAAAGCCCCTCCTTGGTTGAGCAGCCAGCGCCGACGGTTGGCTGGATGCGGCGCTATCGATAACGCCGCAGTCCAATCAGGACGGATGCGACAAAACAACTGCCAACCCTTCGTCGCTCTTACAACCAACACGCTGAATTGGACACCTGGTTAGCAAAAAGCCATTTACCTCGCCACATTACATCGAGGCTTTGCTGCGCAAAATATCGTGTTTGAGCCGGTGCACTACGCCAACCGCGCCACGATCGCGAGCCGCGTCACGCTCTGTGCCGCCGCCATGGAACCACAACCTGACGGCCCGATCGCCTCAATCGCCGAGCCCGGCGTCAAGGCGGAGGGCCAGCTCCTCTACACGATGCGCAAGGAGGTAGCCAGCCTGCTTCATAGACACCAAACAGGTTTCCCGGGCGCGCAACCCGTCAGCTTTGCGCGCGCGCATCTGGACGAACTGAAGGAGCAAGAGTAAGCCAAACCCAAACCCCCACCATCTCCAGCCTTGTGCGCATGCGCCAGTGAATGTACGGGTGACTGACCCACGGTTCTTGATTTAGCTACTATGTGTGCGAAAAATCGGACGGCATCCGATACCTACTCTACACGACGCGTGACGAGACGGGCGGCGAGGCCCACTACCTGATTGACCGCAAGAATGACTACTGGTTCATCACGAACCGCAACCTGCATTTTCCTCTCGATGGCGACATGAGTGCCTTCCACGTGGATACGATTGTGGATGGCGAGTTAGTGTGGGATAGCCTGCCTAGCGGAAAGAGAGAGCCCAGATTCCTCATTTTTGACTGTCTCGTCATGGACGGGCAGACGCTCATGGACCGCACGCTGGACAAGCGCCTCGCCTACATCAAGGAACGCTTCTACGCGCCATACAAGCGGCTTTTCAAAGAGTTTCCCGAGGAGCTCAAGTTCCAGCCCTTCTTTGTGGAGATGAAGCCGTTCCAGTTGGCGTACGGCATCGAGATGATGTTTAAGCAGGTCCTGCCTACGCTAAAGCACGGCAACGACGGGCTCATCTTCACATGTCGCAACACGCCGTACAGGCACGGCACGGATCCTCACATTCTTAAATGGAAGCCGCCGGAGGAGAACACCATCGACTTCCTGATGAAGCTGCACTTCCCGACGGTCGAGCCGAACGAGTGGGAGCGCAAAGAGGGCGTAACGGAGCCGTTTGTCGACTACGACGCCGTGCCCAAGGCGGAGCTGATGATATTCAAGGGAGACAGCGGGATGGACCGGTACGAGCCTTTCCAGGACCTGCACCTTACCGAGGACGAGTGGGAGACGCTCAAAGGGCTCGGCGAGCCGCTGGATGACCGTCTTGTCGAGTGCAACCAGGACGAGCAAGGGCGGTGGCGCATGCTCCGGTTCCGTGATGACAAGGCCGAGGCCAACCACAAGAGCACCGTCATGAGCGTGCTGGAGAGCATCAACGATCGTGTTGGCGAGCAGGATCTTTACCGGGCTGCTGGGCGCATTCGAGACAACTGGAAGTCGCGTCAAGCGAGGGCGGAGCGGAAATAGACTGTATGGGGTGTGTAAGGAGTTCATTTTCACAGGAGAATTTGGATCGGGAGGAGTTTTGCTCTTTAGGGCCCTGGCGTTCTTACGGGGGTGATTGGATTAAAAAGGCATAGGCAAGATGCTGCTTCGCCTGTGCGGTGGATCTTGGACACACAAACGCCGCCGACAGGGAGGACTAGCATCAGATAGGATACATGCCAAAAATCAACATTACCAAAATCTTTCTCTTGTCTTTATTTGTCTAATCTAGCAAATCATTTTTCTCATCTTGTTCTAACTGGGACTGTTTCCATCTGCCCGTCTCCCATGTCTGTTCCATCTCAGAGAACCAATCCGACAATGGCCATGACAGCGACGGCCGTGGTCAGCACATGCACAGCAGCCAACTTGTAGCCCATGTCGGCGCCAGATACAACTGGCGGGACATAGATTGGGCTGTTGGTAGCATTGGCAGGTAGGCCGGTGCCATAGGTTTCATAGGGATCACCGTATGGCTGAGGAAGGCCAATAGTGGTGGTGCTTGTGAGCGGCTCCCCGCCAGTCACGGTGACATACTCTGTGTAAGTGGTGGGTGTTGTGGAAGCAGTGCGGCCGCCTCCCAGGACGGTAGAGTCTGCAGTGCCAGGGACCGTGACGGTGGGCTGAACAGTAGTTCTAATCGTGGAGAGAAACGTGTGGATGCTGGTGACAGTGACCATGGATTCCGAAGTCCACGAACCCCAAAGGTCGGTGATGGTGACCGTCACCGTTGGCGTCTTCTGGGGGGTAAGTGCCGTGGTGATGATGTCTGTGACGGTAGAAGGGTCGCCGGAGACGGTAGCATCAGGGAGGCCGCTGGTGAAAGCAGTGTCCGTCTGCACGTTTGTCACGGTGGACGGATTACCCGAGACGGTGGCATCGGGAAGCCCACTCGTGTACGAGACGTCAGTCTGGACATAGGTATGAGTGGACGGGCTGGCAGTGACGGTAGCATCGCCGAGGGATCCATATGCAGGTGGAGCGGGCTCTACAGTGACGGTGACAGTGAGGGTACTCTCAACCTCGGAACACATGTCTGGTACGTCGTAGGGAATGGTGACGACGGTAGTCATGGTGGTTGTTTGCGTGGTGGTAGGCTCTGGCTCCGTGGTGCGGATTGTGTAGAGAGTTGTGAGAGCAGTCTGCGTCCTTTTACAGCTATTAATACCAGGACAAGAGAATTATGTAAAGCACAAAGAAAACTTACGAGACGGGAACGCTGACGCCAACGGGAATCTCGGTAGAATTGTCCTGGGCGAGAGCACCAGTAGCACGAGCTTGGTTGCCATCAAGCGTGTGTCCAGAAGCTTGAGCACCGATGCCATCAACAGTTGCCTGCTCAGTGACAATGGAAGACTCATTGCAGTCTCCACGGGCGTTCAGCCTGTGCAGCGGTGCAGAGAGGGGAGATTCGTGGGCAACGGGGTAGGCAGGGACAACAGCTGCAGGACCGAATCGAACGGCATGACCGACTGTGGAACATCATGTTAGAAGGTGCTACATGGAACTTTTGCAGCTTTGAGTAACTCACAACAGAGAGAGACAAAAGCACCAGCGGCGCAAACAAGAGCAAGGACTCCGAAGGTTACGGCCAACTTGAGCTTGAAGTTCGACTTGGCGAGAGCCTGACGCTGTTTGACGCCAGAGTACATGATATTTTCCCGAAGGATCGCGTCCCAAGGTACGGTCTTTTGAGGAAACACTATTGTATTTTGTTAGCAGATGGACTTAATATGCTTGACGGGATGCATACTTGTTTGTTGCGGTTAAATTGCCAAAAGATTGTCTGGACTAAATGAGTGACTGACAACAGGTCAGTAAGAGTTGACCAGAGAGCCGCGATAAGAAGGAAAGGAGAAGAAGAATGGCACAGATTTACAGTACCAAGATTGTTCAAGATACAAAATTGAAGGGAACCAAAAAAGAAGGGACTTTTTTGCAAGGAGCGTGTAAACGAATGCGTGTGTTCGGTAACGTGGTGAGGAGGAGGAAGGAAAAGAGCAGTGGGAGGAAACGCGAGATTGGGGCTTCTGATTTAAAGGTGAAATCGTGTGAGGTCAGCCAGCTGTCAGAAATCTCTGCCGGCTGCAATCAAAATACAAACGGAATCATGTCAACAACACGCTCACCTTTTCTTCTGTCTGCAGTCGGGCGATCAAACTGAGGGGGAAGTGAACGGGGCACCTGGCAGCAGCTGCAGAAATGGCACCCGGCAGTCGTTTGTTTGTAAAAGAGCGTAAGGCAGCGTCTGTATTAGCTCTTCTTAAAGAGCTGCTTAACAGATGGGATGTTTGAACGATGGAAAACAGGCCTGCGAGCAGAAAGACAAGTACATGTAGGAGATGATGCGCAGCTCATGCATCCTTATGTAGAGAATTGACTTCCAAGGCTGTACGAGTAATTCTTTGCTACACTTGCCAAGTGTACAAGATGACTGTGTTCCGGGTTTCGAAATGTCTACGCCGTTTGATTCTGCAGGGGGCAGTTGGTGTAACCGGAGCTCTACTGTTGTGTACCTGCTGCTGCCCCTTGGTAATTAGCTTGTAAACGCGTTTTGCGTTGGAGCTGCAGTTGATTTTTCAATCACCAATTTCCTCTCACGTAAAGGCAGCATAGATTGTATGCAGGTTCTCCCTCCCTCGACAGCAACTCTAAGGTACTCTAAACGAGAATCTCACTGTTGCTTCCAGAACAAATCTTACGCGTCGCGCCGTGGATGGACACCAATTCTTCCCAGGTTTGTTTTGTACCACAAGAGCAGTCTTGTACAAGGATTCGACCGTGGCAAACTAAACTCGGTGTTTCCTGTTCTGAAAGCCTGACCGCATCGTGCTAGGCACCCTGGTTGCCATTGTTATTTGCCTTGTTGGGTAGACTGAATCGCGTTGGCGAGGTGCGGCGCGCTCTCGGCGCGAGGCTTCACGGGGTTCTTCCGTCACAGTGTCGGCACAATGCCGTTGATACATTGAACATTGATCGCTCTCAGCAGAAGAGGATAAAGAGGATAAATACGTTGAAGTATTCCACCACAATATTGATAGACAGAATCGGAGTAATTGGCCGGCTCGGCTCCGTGGCTTGGCCCAGTGTGGCAGGAAGCTATGGTAAGGAGTGCGCGCGGGGCGGGGCTGTCGAGTACGAGCACGGGAGCACCTGGGCGGGTAGCTCAATTTAATGGTGTGGCGCGTCGCGCGTCCCAGCCAGACCCTCGTAATAGCTTCCCCCCAAAGAAACCGTGCTCCTCTCGTCAGCCCGCCACCGCATCAAACACGGCGATACCCATCCCCCATCCCACTCCCTCACGCATTGGGAAAGTGAGAGCTCTGCGTAGCGTCTGACGACACCTTGTCTCCCTGCGATGCTGCAATTGTCGAGCGACCCCTAAATAATAGCAATAACGGATCCGCCGCACTGTCGCGAAACACACCCTCGTCATACACCACCAAGCTCCATCACGCTTCGGTAGACCGACTCTCTTCCCGCACGAGAAAGCCGGCCCCCAGCTCGTCAGCCTTTGGCGACGCTCGCTTTAGCCCATTATGCCGCGCCGAAGCGCACGCGCGCAACAGCCCGTCGAGCAAGATGCGCCCGTCGACGAACCCGTCCAGGACTCCCCTGCCGAGGAGCAGCAAGATGATGCTGCCGACGACCAGGATGGCGAGCAGCACAGCCTCCAATTTAACGAAGAGCTTTCATGGCGCCCAGCGAAACCTATCCCTACCGGCACACTGCTTGCGCGCCTCGAGAGGCTCTCCAAAGAGCTCGCCGAATTTGATCAGGGAGAAGTCGACCTCAGCTCCCTCCAAGAAGTAGCCGCCGGCTTGGCTCACCGCAACCTCTTGCAGCACAAAGACCGTGGCGTCAAGGCGTACACGGCTTGTTGCTTGGTCGACATGCTGCGCTTATATGTTCCCGATGCTCCATTCACAGATGAGCAGCTCAAGGTAAGCATTGACTGCTTGTTCTCCTCCAATCTTGGAAACTGACGCCAGTCGCCAGATGATGTTTGGCCTCTTCGTAAAGGACATCCTGCCCGCACTTCACGACCCTACAAACCCATATGACAGCCAGCACAAATACGTCCTCATGTCGTTGACCGACGTCAAGAGTATTCTCCTGATATGCGATATACACGGTGCCGACGAAATGATTCTGCGACTCTTCAATGCCGCGTTTGACGGTGTATCATCGAGCTCCAAGGCCGCCGCTGAGGAACAGGTTGCAAAGGATGTTGAGATTCACCTTACCGACATGCTTATGCACTTGATTGAAGAATCCCCGGGCAGTATCCCTGCTACCGTCATCGATGCCATCATTAGCCAGTTCCTGCGCGCCGCACCACCAGGTGGAAGCCGAGCGAAGGATGCCAACGGCAAGCAGTCTACGCTGCTGCACAAGACGGAGCCCGCGGCCTACGTCATGGCCAAGAACATCTGCAATGGCTGCGCGGACAAAATGTCCCGCTATGTAAGCCAATACTTTAGTGATGTTATTCTCAACGCCTCCGGTTTTGCTACCAAGAATGGATACGGCCATGGAGATGACTCTGACGAGGAGGATGCCAACGCCGGGCCCTCAGAGGCTGACCTCAAGAGCCTGCGCCAGGCACATTTGCTCATTCGCGAGCTTTGGAGAGCTGCCCCGACAGTACTCCAGAATGTTGTTCCGCAGCTGGATGCGGAGCTTTCTGCAGACAATGTTCACCTTCGTCACATCGCCACTGAAGCGTTCGGAGACATGATTTCGGGCATTGGCGCGGCTGGTCCCCCGCCTCCTCCCGTGCTGGATCCCGCGGCGTACCCTCCCATACACTTAATGGATGAGCCTACTACGCCGCCCGAGGCCAATGTTCTCACTACGCCATTTTCTCCGCAGTCCTTTTCGCAGAGCCATCATGCAACATACCGAAACTTTGTTGGCCGCAAGAACGACAAGTCTGGAACTATCCGCGCTGCTTGGGTCACCGCTGTCGGTAATATCATCTCCACCTCTGCCGGTGGCATTGGACTCAGCCGCGAAGACGAGACAGAGCTCATCCGCGGCCTCGTTGACAAGCTCAGCGATAGCGAGGAAAAGGTCCGACTGGCTGCTGTCAAGGCTATTGAGCTCTTTGACTTCAAAGATGTGATTCTCAAGCTTGGAACGACAGGCGGCGTCGACAAGGAGGGCTCGATATTCGCAAGCTTGGCGGACCGATGTCGCGACCGTAAACCAGCTGTTCGAGTTGATGCCATGGTGCTTCTCGGAAAGCTGTGGGCTGTCGGTGCCGGTGACATCGCCGATGGCCAGGAGGCCGTTACTGCATGTCTTGGTGGAGTGCCATCGCGAATTATTAATGCCTTCTATGCCAATGACTCTGACCTCAATGTCTTGCTCGACCGTGTCATGTTTGAGTGCCTCGTTCCTCTCAAGTTTCCAACCGTCAAGGGCAAACTAGCCAAGGCTACATCGGGGTCTCAGCCTAAAGGCGGCTTGAGCCAGGCTGATCAGGATAGCATCCGTGCCGAGAGAATCCTACTAATGCTCAAGTCGCTGGATAATGCTGCACAAAAAGCCTTCTTCGCAATGCAGGCTCGTCAGCCGCAGTTTGCAAAGGGTGTTTCCATCTTTATTCAGCAATGCGAGGCGTACAACGGTGGCGTCATTGAAGGTAACGACGAAAAGGTCAAGGCTAGCCTCGCCAAGACGGTTGAATGGCTCGGTCGTTTCTTCCCAGACCAGCTGAAGGTTCGCAGCGACCTGCAAAAATTTGCTAAGGTCAATGAACGCCGAAGTTACCAACTCGTCAAATACGCAATTGAGTCTGAAAGCGATTTTAAGACTGTGCGAAGAGCAATCAGCGAGTTCATCACAAAGACCCAAGGTAGCAATGCCTCGGCTGCGCTAGATACACTCATTCCGCTCCTGTACCGTTCCAGCTCTCTCATGTTCAATCGCAGCCATCTGGCCACGATTATGGACTATTCAAAGAGTGACAAACATGGTTATGCAGGCGTGGCGCATCAGATCTTGAACGACATTTCCCAACGCAACCCGGACCTATTCAAAGCACACGCCGAGGAACTGCGCAAGGAGATTATCGAACAGGCCCCCACAGAGACCAAGGCGAATGATCCGTCCGTGGTTGACATCCTCAAGGCGTACTCATCGTATGCCAAGAAATACCCTCGCGACATCAACTTTGACCGGAGTTTCACCCAAACACTTACCAACTACGCCCTCTACGGTGCACCGCCAAAGTCTGCCAAGTATGCCATCAATATTATCCTGTCCAAGAACGACGACAAGGGCAAGGTTACCGCAACAAACATCTTGCGTAAAACTATGCAAAACATTGCATATGGAAAGCCCCATTTCTTGAACAAGCTCGCCACCATCAGCCAACTGGAGCGGCTTGCTCCTTCAGTCACTGTGGACTCTGGCGACGAGATTCAGGAGCTGACGATCAAGAAGATTCTTCGTGAGGTGCACACAGATGCCAAGTCCACTGATCCATCGTGGGTTGACGACGCCGACATGGATGAGGAGGTCCAATCCAAGTGCCTCGCGCTACGGATACTGGTTAACCAAGCACTCGCAAACCAGGATGACGCAAACGCAGAGGCTAGAGTCAAGACCGTCTTCAAACTGTTGAAGACCTTTGTGGTGACGGAGGGCGAGTTCTGCAAAGTCAAGGATACCCCTCTCCATCACAAGAAGCGGCTGAGGCTGCTCGCTGGACTTCTTATTCTGAAACTGTGTACAGTGAAGAAATATGACGATTTGTTTGATCACGTGGGTTTCAACAAACTTGCAGAGCTTGTCCAGGATAGCGAAGTGCACGTTCGCCGCCGCTTTATGGAGAAGCTGCAGAGTTACCTAACGCGGGGCAAGCTTCGTGCGCGGTTCCTGACGATACTGTTCTTGGTGGCTTTTGAACCAGCCCCAGAAGTGAAGAGCCGCGTCGAAACCTGGATCAGGTCGCGGGCTCTTCACTACGCGGATGGCGGTAAACAAATCATGGAGGCTATCATCGGAAGGCTGGTCCCTCTGCTGGCACATCATCCTGACTACAGCTCCAAACCTGCCGACCTGGTCGACTTTGGTAACTACTTTGTATTCTACCTTAACACGGTTGCCACAGAGTCAAACCTCGGCCTCATTTACAAGTACGCCGAGAGAATAAAGCAGACCCGCGACGGTGTCAACCCTCAAGCGAGCGAGAACCTCTATGTCCTTAGCGACCTGGCGCAAGCGGTAATCCGCAAGTTCCAGGAGAAGCGAAACTGGACCTTCCAAGCCTACTCTGGCAAGGTTGGACTGGCGACTGGCTTGTTCACGGCGCTGCCTTCTAGCGAAGTGGCGCAGCAGATTGCCAAGAAGCAATATATCCCAGATGAGGTTGATGAGAAGCTGGATAACCTAATTCGCGTTTTCGACCGCAAGAAGGTAAGTTTTTTCCGTGCCTCTCCCACAACACCATGAGTGCCTTACTAACGCTGTCTCGTAGAAGCGAAAGTCTATGAATGAACTCGCAGAGCCATCAGCCAAGCGATCAAGGACACAGATGAAGACTGTCATCCGCGAAAAGGGAGGCACAAAGGCCAAGGTCAAGAAGGTCAAGAAGGCAAAGACGGCTCGGGCGAAGAAACGAAGCTCTCCGCCGCCAGAATCTGGCGAGCGCCGTCGCAGCGGTCGCGTTGCCAAATCGGCAGACTACAAGGAGCGCGACGACGAAGCTGACGAGGAGGAGATGCTGGATGGCGTGGCCGAGTGGCAGTACGGAGACTCGTCAGACGAGATGGAGGTGTCTGGTAGTGAAGAATCTGGCGACGAAGTTGAGGCCTCGGATGAAGAGGAAGAGGAGGCCGCGAAGCCTGCGGCAAGGGGCGGTCGCCAAGCTGCTGCTGCCGCCGCATCAAAAGCAAAGCCTTCTGGTGGTGCGAAGCCAGCTGTCAAGGCCAGCGTGCTGGCTCAGCTGCAACGCGGTGGCCGCTCAAGCAGAGCGTCCAAGGGATACGAGATGGACTTAGATGATTAAGCAGAGAAAGAGGGATGTAGTGGCAAAGAACATAAGTCGCTGGTTCAAGTTTTTGTTTTCTTCGCTGGTGGTTGGTTTTTTTATGATAATGCCATCTGTTTGTTGGATGCTGTTTGGCTCCGTTTTTTTCAAGAGAGGAAAAGGGGGGGTATTTTGGCTTGTTTAACAAAGTTTGTATAACGATTGGTGTGGTGTTTGCAGGCTGTTTATATTTCATCAGTTTTCCTTTTTCTATTTCGCTCTGCTTTTGTTTGACTGTATCACAGGCAAACAGGGAAAGGATAATTGTGTCCATGTAGGCCATTTCCCTTGGGACCGTTTTTATTGATTAGCTTTTTCCTACAAATATCTAGTTCATCTCTACAGTATCGATAGTTTGCAGAAAAAAAGAACATCACATAGCAACAAAAAAATCAACAACTCCTTTCGAGTAAGAAACGTTTGGAATGAAGGATGGAAGAAGTCGTCTAATTGAAAAGTAGCAACAGAAATAGGCTTAGATGAGGGAAGCCGCTACACGCGGCCACCATCTTTACCTAGTTTGTAATGTAATATACAGCCAGACTTCCTCACATTTCCTCTTTCTTTCCTTCGTGACGCGAACCGAGGCTACAGTCCCTCGTCACAGACAGGAAGATTTGAAGGGAGAGAAAAACAAAAACACCAAAACAAGGAAAAGAAAAACACAGTGGGAAAAAATAACGTAACATAGTTCCAAAATACAACACCACTCTCTGCCATTTCCAAAATAGAAACCTTCCGCTTCTGCTCTCCTTCCTCCTTCCTTCGTCCGTCCCTTGTCTGCCCCCAATCAAGAGCAAGGGGGTATGCGGGCCGTGAACATTTCCATAATAACGCCTTTAGCTTTTTCTGTGGCCTTTGCTTCGGCTCCGTGTGGGTGATTTGCGCGTGTCGTGATGTGTGTGTGATGGGTGCGTGAGTGTGTGTGAGAGTATAGCGCAACGCTTTATGATATAATGTGAAATTTTTCTTGTTGTTGTACACGACTTTTACGTGCTAGCCGCTTCGCCTTGGCCCTCTGAGGCTAGCCTTAGCCTGACCTTTTCTCGGTGGCCGGAAAACTTCAGATGAGCCTCGAACTTTTGCGCCGTCATGTCTGGACCGGGCGTGTACAGCTTGGTCGTGCAATCGAGACAGCGAATGCGCGGTAGCCACGCGTACTTGACGCCTTCAGGCAATGGTTGTGACTGCGTGGGTATCTCCGTCACGGGATCGAGGTATGAGTACTTCATCATGGCCTCGAATCTATCACCGTTGGGGTATTGCTTCTCTAGCTCCTTCAGCGCCGATACAAGCCATGCAGGAGGTGGGGGCTAGATATCGTGTTAGTGTTTTGATCGTTACATGGAGTGTATAGTTTTCATGGCATTGCACTTACAGCTGGAGGCGGTGGCTGGCCTGGGACCAGAGGCGGTGCAGGTAACCGGCCGATCTGAGTATTGGGGACGGAGGTTGGCGCTGGCTTTGGCGTGGACGATGATGGCGTAGGAGTCGATGTTGGCGGTGGCACAGCAGTGACAGTCGGGGTTCCGGCTGCTGCTGGTGTTTGCGGTTGCGACGGAGTAGACAGATCCCGGTAGTCACCACGCATAAGACGTCGTAGCTTGTCCTTGGACAACTTGAGGGTAACCCAGAGGTGTGCAGGTTCCTCAGTTCCGTCTCGGCCACGGCGCGACGTTCTCGTCTCGTGTTGATGGAGCGTGTCTGGAGTTTCGGATCGTCCGAGGTTGGACATTCGTTGCTGGGCCGCTGATGCCGCGCCGCGCATGCCTCTCGTTCGAGCCGTGCCGCCCATGAGTTGCGATGGCGCTGGTGAGTCGGGGGACGAGTCCTCGCTCTCTTCCGACTCTGACACTTCGCCGTCACGGTTCGGCTTCTTCCTTGTGCCAGCAGCGCGTTTATACAGACCGCTGTCTTCCGAGTTCTCAGCTGCACCGGGCAAAACGGACGAGACAATGAGAGTTCGTATTGTGCGCTGTCTCTCACGGAGGTCGGGTAGTTGCGGCCCTCCGCGTCTATTGATCGATCGCTTCTGTCGTCGTTGCTCGCGCGAGAATATCGTCTCGTTTCGATCCAGGTCGGCGTCACTCATCTCGTACATGTACGGCGCGTATTCCTTGGCCTGCTGCTGCGGGCGGAAGACGGATGGTACGGGCGTCTGGAGGAAGGCGGACACGAGATCCGAATCCTCAATCGGCCTGCCGTCAAAGGGATGACCGACACTGTACAGACTCTTGGTAAACAACTGGGATTGCTCGCGGATGCAGTGCGCAATAGCCGTGGTGAACTCGCCAGAGAGAGAGAGGTCTTTGGCCATGTTGGCGGCGAACTCTTCGGGGGAGTTTGTAGGGTTGTTAATCTCCCATTCAAACTGGTCGACTAAGGTATGCGGGCCAATGGTGATGTTGAGCTTGACTAGGATGCGCATCTCGTCGTTCTTGTATGCAGAGTAGGGCAACTCTGGGTCCAACGCGTCTTCCTCGGAAAATACAAACGGGTAAAAGTCGTTCAGCTGCTCGCGCATCTGGGTTACAATCTGCTCGAAAACAGGCTGGGCTGCAGGAGGCTTCAGATCCATGTCTTCCACCAGCTGCGCGGCAAAGAGTTCCACGCCGAGCAAACGGTCGTGGAGGTTCCAGGTAAAGGTGTCGCGCAGCTTCACCTTGTCCCATTCGATTTCTAGGCGTAGGGGAACCAGTTCTTCGTGCTGCTCGGCTTGCTTGAGCATGTCCTTGCGGCGATATTTCAACGGGGGGGTTGTGCGCTGGCCGGGTCGGGGCTTTTGGCTGGGATACAGGATCCTCGCGGGACCGTGAGTCTCGGTATGGCTGTTTCCGAACCCTCTGTATCCCTCGCCGTAGAGCTTGCCCGGGGGGAACCAGTGCTGATAGTTTGTGCGTACCAGCCGGTACTCGTTGATCTTGTCGCGCTGGAAGCCAGTGGAGATGCGAGTCTGGTTCAGCTGCTCCGTGAGCGCGGCGGCGGCGACGGCATCGTGGGACGTGTATCTCTCGACCATGAGCTTGTCAAAGGACTCCTTGGTACGGGGAGGCACGTCGGGGCTGCTCGCCTGGCTCGCGTTGTCCTTGTCGTCGGCGGCGGCGGCAGGAGTCGCGGTGCCTGAGCCGGTCGCAGGCGCCGACGTGGAGGGCTGGGCAGCCATTGTCGCGAACTATGGGCGCCGCGATTGACGCCGCAACAATGCGACCAGGATGGACAGCAAAATCTTCCGCCGTGCAGGATAGATTGAGGGTGGGATGGGAGACGGCCTGGTGCCACGCGGTGATGGGCCGTAGCACGGGGGCTGGATGGCGCGACGGGTAAGGTTGGATTGATTGAGAGTAGGCCGGGGCGGCGTGGCACCGCGAACGGGAGCCTCCTATTGCCTGGCGAAGATCTTAGATGGATGGTCTTGGAGAAGGCCGGTGGTGGTGTTGTACTAGTACTGAAAGTTTGGTGAATTGGACAGTATAGTCACTGTACATGGTACAAGCTGGTACTCGGCTCGGTTAAGAAATAGCCGGTGTTTAGCCGGTGTTATCCAAGGGACAGGAGTGCTGATGATTGTGTATATAGCGAACTGAACGTGCTAGGTGCAATCTTTGCTTTTCTGGTTGTCTTTATTTGATTGTACAATACCAGATGGCTTGGCCGTTTTTTAGTTAATTAACTTAGGCAGTATTTCTCATGGCACTGTCTAATGAGGGCTGTTTTGTTGCAAAGGATTTGTTATAGATGCAATGAGAACCGCTGTGACTGGACTGTCGAGCTTCAACCTCCCAGACAGATAAAAATGAAGCAAAAAAGTGCACCGCGTACATGCTGGATAATATATATATTTCAAGGTCTTTCTGGCGTCAAGCATCTAGCTGGTAGCTACCTAATCCGGACGCCAGACCATTGTAGGGTAGCCGGTCACAAAACACAAAGTTATGCACTGCTACTTTCACAAATTTCCAGCACAAATGGTGGATATTGACCAAAAAGTGCGCTTATGCAGTCCACTTTTCGCCTGGGCTGCCCTTGTGTCGCATCTCTGTGGGCAGCTCGTGGACCTCATGAAGCTCCTCCACCGCCGCAAGCAAAAACAGCAGTGAAAATGCACAACTTGACCAGCGACGGCTGCGGGCAGAAACCCCCCTCCACAGCGTAGCAGCACCCTGCATCAAGCCCAACCGTCGTCCCCCCGCCCAAAGCCCCCGTAGTAACAACTTGTTTTGTGCGCAAACTCAGCTCCCCGACCCTCTCTCCCACTCCCAAAGGCACCACTTGTATTTTTCCGTGACGAAGCCCACTGCCGTTCAAAGTCGTCACTAGCACAACCACTACATTCAAAGCTGTCGATTCCACCCAATAGCTGCCCAAAATGTCCGACGAGAAGGCGACCGGTACGTGATTCCTTTAATTGCCTATCCTGAGCCCTGTTTTATCCCTACATCTCTCCCTATGAGAGCTGCGCCGTTGCTCTCGTTGCTCTGTGCTGTCTGGATGCCCCTCCTCGCACGACCTGATTACCCCGCCACATAGCGGTGGTGGACTGAGAGGAAGAGCTTTGGTCGGCCAAAACCAGCTCGACACCGACGCACACGACCACCGCAGGCGACGCATTGAAGACGCGCAATGTGTTTAGAATTAGACTGACCGAAAGCACAGACTACTCTTTGAGTAACCCCGATACTCTCACCAAGTACAAGACCGCCGGTCAGATCTCCGAGAAGGTTCTGGCTGAGGTCTCCAAGCTCTGCGTTCCCGGCGCCAAGATTGTCGAGATTTGCCAGAAGGGTGACAAGTTGATGGAAGAGGAGCTTGCCAAGGTCTACCGCGGCAAGAAGGTTATCAAGGGTACGTCCGGCGAGCTTGTAGATGTAAACTGTGTGATCCCGGGGCTGACATGACGCAAACAGGTTTCTCCCACCCGACCACCGTGTCTCCCGCCTCCTATGTTACCCCCTACACCCCTCTGACGTCCGACGAGACCGAGGCTGCTCTTGAGATCCAGCCCAGCGAGCCCATCAAGATCCAGCTGGGAGCTCAGATCGATGGCTTCGGCACCATTGTTTGCGACACTATCCTGGCCGGCAAGGAGGGCGAGACCATCACTGGCCGCCCTGCCGACCTGATTCTGGCCACACACTACGCCAACGAGCTTCTGCTGCGACTCATGGTGCCTCCTGGTCTGCTGGCTCAGGGCACTGACGCCGAAAAGGCCAAGGCCACTTCCCAGAAGGCCCCTACCCAGGCCAAGATCACCTCGCTCCTGGAGACCGTCTGCTCTGCTTACGAGTGCAACATCGTTGAGAGCACCACCTCGTGGCTCTTTGACCACAACGAGATTGAGGGCGCCAAGAAGATTGTCCTTGCTCCCACCGAGGGCGCCAAGGGTGACGGCGTCCCCGAGACCAGCGAAGTCTGGGGCGTCGAGATGGGCGTCAGCTTGGGCTCCGGCAAGTGCAAGACTCTGGACGGCCGTGCCACGCTCCACCGCCGTACCACCCAGACTTACGGCCTGAAGCGCCCTACTTCTCGCAAGGTCCTTTCCGAGGTCCAGAAGAAGTTTGGCACCTTCCCCTTCAGCTTGAGACAGCTTGATGATGAGCGTGATGCCAAGTCCGGTGTCGTCGAGTGCGTCCGCGGCAACGTCTTCCGCCAGTACGAGCTGGCCGGTGACAAGGACGGCGCCCCCGTTGGCCGTCTCCTGACCACCATTGGTAAGTTATACCCGCCTGTTGCCGCTCACACGCCTAATCAAACCTGGCACCTGGGACACATTACTAACAAAATTTCCAGCCATCACCAAGAACGGCATCACCAAGCTCGGTGGCCCGCCTGCCCTTGACCTGTCCAAGGTCCAGTCCGATAAGAAGATCACCGATGAGGAGGTCCTGAAGATCCTTGAGCAGCCCCTTGCCAGAAACACTGGCAAGAAGAAGAGCAAGGGCAAGAAGAAGAAGCCCGCCAAGAAGGCTGCCGCCGGCGGCGACTCTGATGACTCTGACAGCGAGTAAAAGTGTGGTTTATGAGCAATGGATAGTGTAGGAAGAAGCTTGTCCCGGATTCGAGAATGCAACCTGCCGCCTGGTTTGACACTGGAGAAGCGCAGGTTGAGTCGCTTAGAACGATTGTACGGCGGCAACAATGCAGAGGCTCGTGCAGCAATTTCGCAAATACGTGCATGCCTTGCACAGTCTTGCCTGGCAAGCACAGCCGAGCCGGCGCTCATTGACTGTACATCCGTCTATAGAGACAGACTGAGAATCTAATCCAATCTGGAACAAGCCAATACATGCGCTTAACCATCATGATCAGCATTCACTGCTTGAACCTGTGACATGGCAAACCAGGGAACCCTCCTTGCGTCCCGTTCCTATGTGCTAGTTTACACACCAAGGAACGCAAAATGAGAGAACGTAGTACGAGGCGACGGGCGGCTCGGGCAGCGACGGGCCTATGCATTGTCGCCGGCCTGCATGCATGGTTGCATAGGTGGATGGATCAGGGGCGAACAAGGTACTCGACGGTGCAACAAAAGACGGTAAGGCGCTTCATAGGTAGCCAGTCAGCCAGCTAAAACGCGACAAAGAAAGACGGGGCCACACCCGGAACACGGCGAAGCATATCAAATTATATGCTCCCACGCCGTACACTAGTTCACAGTCGACAGCGTACCATGCCGAGTCTGAATGGAAGGAAGCATGAAGCGGCATCTAGAGTTGGTGTGGCTGCTGGGGACTGACTCGTTATGCAGGTCAGAGGAACGTACGACACGGGAATATAGTTAGCAAACGGGCTTGAGGACGACCAGGTAATACAAACACGCTATTCTGCGCGTTGCGAGGCGGAACCTTGAGTCAGCTTGTGGAAAAGATTCACCACGCTCCCTGGTCAATAATGGAGGCAGGGACTGTGTGATACGAGACGAGCTGCAAAATGCCCGTTAATACTATAACAACATAGGAGAGTTATTCAATGAATTAACTCCTCGATTTCTATATATAAGCCGGACCAGACAGCCTCGCTATAGATTTAAAAATAAAAAGAATCCCCCCCGTACGGCATTGTCTGGGCAGTGGTCTTATCACGGTACGAGTCTGCATTGGGTCGCGCCGCGCGCTCTGTAAGAGAGACCCGCCAGATGCCGGAGCTTCCCCTGCTACGGAGCCCTCCCGCGCAGCACACTCGCGCGCGACGCCACCACGAATAACTTAAGCACCACCACCCCTTTGACATTTTGGACCTTCTCCCCCAAGAAAACGCGTCAAACAGCACGATTCCGTGACTCTGACTGCGTGGACACATGCTGCATCGGCAAAGACAAGTAAATCATCCCCTGCGCCCCATGCGCCGCCCCCTTTGCGCTCCTCATCAGAATCTTTTTGCTAACTTGGGGCCTCGTGTTCTTCGTGCCGCAGTTTCTCGCAGAACCGTCGAGGTAGCATAACTGCGCGAGCGCCGCTGCCTGCTGGTCACCGAACACTCCCCCCCCAGGCCCCAGGGGCGGCGAACCTTGCGAGAATAGGCCACTCACCATGATTTCGTCCAATACGAGAGCGTCGCGGTCGCGGTATTCGAGTCCTGCGGCCCAAGGGGCACACGCCGCCACCCCAACGCCTGCGCCTGGTCCCGGTCCCGGATCCTCGCTGGCGCCTTGGAGCTCGCCGCTGCAGCTGTCCAAGAACTCCGGCAATGAAGGGTCAAAGTCGCTCATGCAGCGCTGGCTCGAGCCTTCTCTCCAGAGCAAGCCGAGCTTCGAAGAGGCAGGCCTCGTACGACACGGCGTCCTGGAGAATATGGCACCCTTGGGATCTCTGCCCAAGGCCAAGAAGAACGGCACCGAGAATGGGGGCTCTGGCGCGCGCAAGATTGCCCTCAAGACCTCTGCCGTGGCCAAGGCAGCGAAACAGGCGAGGGAGGCGAATGATAGTGGCACAGATACCACCGAGCCCGCCAACAGACGTTTAGCATCTGCACCTCCGCCCAGTCGGCGGTCTGTACCGATAAAGGGCGGTGATGACGACGACGACGATTACAATCCCAAGGGAGCCGCGCGCCGGAGGAACGCGCGCCGGGCATCTAGCATTCCCAACGGCAGGGCGTCGGACGACAAGGCGCAGCAGGAGACTTCCTCGACAGAGAGCAACAACAAGAGCAGGCGCTCCCGGAGCGTGAGCAAGATACTGGTATCGGCAGCCCAGGAGATGAAGCCCGAAGACAAGGCAAGTGCGGAAAAGGTCATCGAGGCGGCTATCGAGGAGGCGCTCACGCATTACCAATATCCAACGGCCTGGGCGCTACGGACACTGTACGAGGAAAAGGCGGGCGACAAGGCGTTTGAGACTATGATTACGGACATCTTCTCGCAGGCAGCAGACGAGGAGTCGCTGAGCGAGTTTGCACGGCAGGTGGAAGAGAAGACGCGCGAGGGCAAGCGAGACAACGAGGGCTGCTACTACTCTGTGCCGCCGCCGACAGACGGCAAACCTTCTGCGAACAGGGCGAAGGTAGCATCTTCTACCGAGTTGCCGCACCAAGACCAGGAACAGGATCTGGATGGCAAGGCGAACGTGAATCACGGTGAGCAAGGCAGTGAAGGAGACGAGGCAGGCAAGGCAGCAAAGAGAGCCTCGGACAAGGCTGCGAGCACTGGAGGCGACGAGACGAGGGCTGCCAAGAAGGCCAAAACGTCACACATTGGCGACGAGGACGCGCCAAGCAAAGGCGCTGCTGCGACTACAGCGACTACAGCGACTACAGCGACCGCAGTGGGCGTCGACGGCACTGCCGGGAGCCCTGCGGCCGGTGCTGCCGCTACTGCCACCACGGCAAGCAGCACGGCCCAAGACGCTGCTGCTGATGCTGGCGCCGACACTGCTAACACGACACAAACGCCGTCGCGCAAACGCCGTCGCCGCGATTCGGCATCCAGCGACTCGTCTCTGTCGTCGGCCATGAGCCTACCGTCGCCGGAAGCACGCAGGACTAGCCTAAGTCCGTTGTTGCGCAGGGGAGCCACTCCCGCTGGCACGACCTCCACCTCCGCTGGGGCCCGCCGTAGCAAGCCCCAAGATGCCCCCAAGAGCACTAAGCCCCAACCAATCAACACCCGTGGCAAATCCGTCGCCAGCAGCGACTCTGCGTCGGCCTCTGCCTCTGCTTCTGAGCCAAACTCTCCTACCGCCTCCCTCGCCAACACCTCCACCAAACATCACCGCTCGGCCCATGACAGCATGCCCGGCCGGCTCGCTGCGTCTGGCTCCGCGTCTGCATCGGCTTCTGAGCTGTTTCCGAATTTGCAGGCAAGGGCGGCCGGCAAGGGAGCCAAGGATTCCAAGGCCTCCAAGGCCTCCAAGGACTCACCGGACACTGTCGACTCTCCCATGCAGGACGTCGACATTGAGGTCATTTTCAACAGGCGACGGGACGCACAGCGCATCACAAACGGCTACACGGCGGCAGAGAGCTCAGTCCGAGGCCCTCGCCAGCGTCGCGACGCGACCCCCGTGAGGAAGACTAGGAAGACTCGCCAGTCGCTCGCCACGCCGTACACAACCAGGACGACGCGCTCAGCCACCAAGAAGCCCAGTGATGATGTCGACACGACGCTGTCTCCCGTCGCCTTGTCATTTCACAACGATGATGGCTCTACTACGGCTGGGTCACGAGCCGTAACGCCCGGCGCCCAGAAGCAAGGAAAGAAGAGCAAGGGTCTCCGCGTCAAGTCATCGTAAGTTTACCCAAGCTCATCGCACTCACTTGGAACATGGCCATTTTGCAAAGGGTATCATGACAAACAGAATGGGCATTTATGCGCTCATTTTACGTCATTATCTGTCCTTTGACGTGGCCGTTTGTTCCTTGTCGCACGTGGCAGCAGGCGAGAAAAAATCACTTCTATCGCCTGCCCCATGCTGCCGTCACTCGACATTCACCGCGATGCTTATCGCAAGCAAATGAATTAATAGCTAACGTTTCTACCAAACAGACCCGTCAAGAAGAGCGGCGGTCCTGCTGCGGGCTTGCCCAGAACAGTGAGCGACGCGTCGTCAATGGGTGCAGGGACACCAAAGGATCAGGTACGTTTTACTGCACATCACTCGGTGCCATTATCATCGGAGAAGTTTCTGATCGTTGAGGGGCCGCGTCGCGCTTTTTTTTTTTAACGCTGCGGTGCCGGGGGTGAGCACATAATATAGCGCATCCTCCCCGGGGTCGCCACCTCGACCAGGATGATGAGACTGCCTCGCGGGCTCCTAGTGGCTCCCGCAAGCAGCAATGGTGCAATGCGCCATGCCGAACCCTTGTGCTGCCCAAATCAGCCCAGCGTCGTGCGCCTGCTAACCAAGCCATGTTTTTAGACCTCCGACAATGATGAGCACTGTTCAGCTTGTGGCAACGCTGGCGATGTGCTGTGTTGCGACGGCTGTCCGCGGTCGTTCCATTTCGAATGCGTCAACCTGTCGCAGTCGGAGGATCTCCCCGACGAGTGGTTCTGCAACGAATGCATAGTGCGACGGTTTCCCGCGCGTGTTCCCATTCATAAGGGCGCATTTGCTGGTGCTCTCAACAACCTGGAGAAGAGCATACCCCGTGCCTTTAGCCTGCCAAAACGCGTGCAAAATCGCTTCGAGGGCGTCAAGGCCGGCGCTGACGGCGACTACGAGGAGGTGAATACCAACAAAAACCCAAAGTAAGCAATTTTAAAAACCCACCGTGGCCTAGTGCCTTTACCATGCCCCCTTGTACAGTTGTCGCTAATCGCGCACCGAACAAATAGGAAGCGGGCTGCCGGATACGATGAGCTGCCTGATTTCTACAAACAGAGAGAAGACAACCAGCCGGTCCTGTGCCATGGGTGCCAAAAACCGGCGACAGATGTCCGGGCGATAATTCCATGCAGCACATGCGCGTTTCACTGGCATCTCGACTGCCTGGATCCTCCGCTGGCGGTGCCGCCAGTTTTGAAAACATGGCGCTGCCCAGCTCACGTGGATGAGACCCTTAGTGAGGCGCCCCGACTTGCGCCTGCTCACAAGTTCCGCAAGGTCAAGAATGCCCAAACAATCACGCCCATCTTCACCCGTGGCATGAAAAATAATGGCCACATTGAAATTGACTGGAGCGACGAGCCGGAGCCATTCAAGGACGCCGGTTGGCCAGACCCTCTGTCATTTGGACGGACATACAAGGCATCCGCCAGTGGCGTGGTTCTGGACTTTATTGAACAGTCAGTGGACTACTCTCACCTCGTACAAAAACTTGCGATGCTAACACTGGTGCAGGCTGCGACAGCAAGGAGCTGGGTATGGCGTGCGAAACGAGGAACAAAAGGTCGTGCCGTATCCACCGGCGGCTGCGCAACTGACAGACGCGCCAGGGCCGTTATTCGGCTCAACTCTTGGCCGCCAAGTCGACGAGATGCAAGCGTCTCTTAACCTTATTGGCCTGAGGCAAAGCAAGTCTGACGGAATCGAGCAGCTTACATCTGCACTGCTGGTAAGTGCAGTCTAAACAGAAACCCCTCACAAAAGATCCGGGCTAACGGGCAACAATAGTCTGCGGCAGACGAAAGCGTCTTGTCCTTGATGGCGCGAAGCAATGCCGACAATATTGCGGCGGGCCGGCTCACAGATCATGACAAGATTGGCCTGCGAGCGATGTTGGCGCAGATGGATGCCATGAGCTCCCGAATCCGCCAAGTCCTCGGCGAGGACAAGCACATCTCGAGCATGCCAACACCCGACGCTGGAGCTACCTCTCCGCCGGCTGAACACGACCACCACATCCAGCCGAAGAAGGAAGAGGAAGAGCCGCACACACACATTGCGGAACCGACACCACCGTTGACTGTCGACCACGCCGACGGGTCCATGGAGCTGGACTAAAGCCATCTCGTGGGCTCTGAAGACCTGCCATCTCATTGCAACGAACAACAGCGTTGCTCCATGCTTCTACTACTTAATATCTAGATGGATACGTGCCCAGCGCACATTTCTATTCTTTTCACGCGGCCACCGAAACGAAGACAACGCGTGGCATTACCCCATACTTTTGTTTATTACCACCTAGGGCGCAAAAGCAACCAACTTTGCGAATGTATCTTTGTCATTGTTTCTATTCTGTTGTGTTATAACTACCAAAGGGAAGCAAGGGGAAAGAACCAAATTTACATCAACGACACATGGCCTAACCACATTATACTACATTTTTTCCTTTTTTATACATGAGAAGATGTTTTCTTGACATTTTCTTTTCAGTCTGGCGTTGGGAAAGGGAGGGGGGATTTGTTTTTTAAAAGGTAAAGGAACAAACGGGAAATTTATAAACCTTGGAGGGGGGATTGATTGTTGTTCTTTCGTTTTTTTCTTTTTTTTTTATTATCAACACTGTTGTTGCATCATCATATCTCATGACAAATCCCTTTTTTAAGTACCTTGGCATTTTCTGATGCATTCATGGCATTCTGACTTTGTTGATACTACTATTTCAGCCTCTTATTATTTTTAACACAGCCGTTATACATTGATTGACTACCGTCTCTTGATGTGCACATTTTGTCTTTGGCAGTCTTGTTTGGTGCATGACCTTTTCCGTACAATGTCTTTGCTCCTGGTAAACTCTATCCCGTCATGTCGTCAGGGCGGGGGTCTACGTAGACAAGCTTGTTGGGAGTTGGAGTTAAGGTTTCCGTTGACTGGCATGGTAGTGAGTGGATTATAGGCCAACTGCTCGACTCCAGCTCGTCCGTGACAAGTTGACGTATCAAAAGCGAATAAAGTAGGATAAAAGCGTGGATACAACAAGTCCTTTTCAACTACCAACGACTCACTACTGTGCTAATATACATCCTCCCTGAGATTCTCGTCAAACCGGCCCCTGTTCCCCATTTTCCCTTTCATCCCTCTTTCATTGTTCCATTCAGCCTAAACCACAATCAAAATTCCTCCTCAAATTTCATCTTGCGAGAAAAGTAAAAAAAAACAAAAAAGTGAAGAAGGAAGAAAAAGACACGAAAAACGTCCTTAGCAAATATAGATGAAGGTTTTACAAAAAAAGGGTCAAATGAAGAAAATATGAAAAGAAACAAGAAAAAAGGCACAAAACGAATACAAGATGATGAACATGAGATGATGCCTCGCTTACTAGCAGAGCAGAGCATATATCATGCCACACCATCTTGCAACACAGATCGAAATGAAGAGAAAGCGACAAAGGCTTACTATAAAACATCTGTGACAACAAGGCTTGTTTTGTAACCAGATTGAAGAAGAATAAAAGAGAATCATAAAAACGTAATTTGACACGCTTTCCTTTTGTGCTTGATCTTCTCTGCTTCTGAGTGGGAATGGCATCTTTTCTTTCCTCTCTTTCCGACCCCGATGCGTGGCGTTCAGTCATGTGTAATAATAACGAGACGAATGCAGCAATCAATAAAAAAGTGTAAATGAATCAAACGCAAGATGAAATCAGAAACCAGAGTTCAACTGCTTCTCCTCTTTCGTTTTGTGGGCTCTCATGCTGGCTTCGGGTTGCTCAGTGCGTGGCCTGCCTCGCACATGGCTGTCGCTGCGAAAAACTCCGAGAATAGCGAGCGCAGTCAATGCCAGTAGCTTCTGATAAAGTTTTGCTGAAGCAGAGAGTGCGCTCGATACCAAGGCTCAATGCTACTTTTTTTTGTATCATAATGCACCAAATGCAATACTCCGGAAAACTCCCATCGTGACCGATCCAATAACAAATCGGGACAAATGTTTTGCGAGTCATGGTGACTGGGTTAAATCTTGCAATAAAACTTGCTCAAAATTTACCTCTGTTGTGTTGTTAGCATCATTGCTCACGGGCCCATAGCGGTTGGGAAGTACGTACACGTCCACGGCGGCCGTTGACCTGCTCCTGCTGCATATAGCCCATGTTCTGCATGCCACCCTGCATGCCACCCTGCATGCCACCCTGCATGTTGCTGTAGCCATAGCCACTGTTCATGCCCATGCCGAAGCCAGGGGGCGCGTAAGGTGTTTGTCCTGTCGGCATCTGGCTCATTTGCGAAGCCGGGGGTTGGATTGGGCTGCTGCTGGGCATGGGCTGCTGACGAAACTGGTCGCCAGGAGGACTAAATGCGCCGTAGCCTGGCTGCATGGCGGAATAGTTGTAGGCTGGCTGAGAGGGCCTGTTCATCATGGGCTGCTGGTAAGGAGGCTGTGGCATGCCCATGGCGGGAGGCATAGGACCGTTGCCCGGGTTGTACATCATGCCCTGGTTGAATTGCTGGAATCCACCCATGTTCGGGTCGGCGTCGGTTCTCTGAGGTCCATAGCCATTGTCATATCCACCAGGGGCGTTGTAAAATGGCTTGCCTCCGTGCTGGCTCTGTCCTGGCTGGCCATTGCCATTGGCGTGCCTCGATGTCGGGCGTCGCTGCTCTGGAGCAGGTGCTCCTGCAGGTTCCCGGCTGGGGCCGCTGCCTCTGGTAGACAGGCCAACCTCGTCCATCAAACGCTTGTATCCCTGATTAGGCTGAGCCTGAATCTTGACAAGAATGTTCTTGACCGTCTCGACCACCTGTGCGCGGATTGACTCGTCAAAGAAGGGCGTAGTAAGGACCTTGAAGATGAGCGTGGCGCCGCAGGACTGGTCGTTGAGAATAGCCTCCAAGACGCGGTCATTGGGAGTGAAGAAGAGGGCCTGGAGGATGATATCTCGTGCCTCTGGTTCGGCCTTTTGGTTAATAACTTTGAGGACGGTGAGGTAGGCGACCTTGTGAGTGCAGAGATGAACCAGGTGCGGGACAAGGCGTGGAGCCAGCACCGTGCGGCGCTGAGGGAATGTGCAGGTGTCGAGGAACCAGGTGAGGAGCAGCGCGCCGTTGGCGTTGGTTGCGAGCTGGACGCTGTGCAGGGCAATGGCAGCAGCCAGCATTCTCTGCTGCTCTTTGCTGGAGTGGTGGCTCTCCAGGCAGGCTCTCATTGCTCGGGCACCATAGCGGCCCTGGGAGATCTCCCACATGCGGCTGAGCATCGACTCGAAGATGAAGTCATTGTAAGGTGGGCCGTACTTTAGACAGCCCTGCAAGACATAGTTGCCGTACTGGTCGAGGAAGAGCTGGACCGTGTACGGGCGAATATGTTCTACAATGGTCATCATCTGTCCGTGCGCCTTACACACGTCGATAATCTTTTGCGCGGCCCATGTTCCGTTCTTGTGGACGCCAATCTCGGCCATGTGCGGCGCAATCTCCGTGAGCATTGCGTCTCGCAACTGATCCGAGCAGTGCTCAAACAGTTTCTGAACCACCGTGTTGCCGAGATAGTCGGACGACAGCTCAGCGACTTCAGGCAGCATCTCCATGGCGATGTTTTCAATCTCGGCTTGGGAGAGGAGCTGGTTGTCGATGCGCTTGCGAATGTCGCGAAGCTTGGGAGCGTCGTGGAGGCGAGTGTGAGTGGGCTCACGGATGGGCGGGATCTCGTCTGCGAACCGGGTGAATTGGATCGACGATTGAATGCTCTGAGAGATGTGGGCTGTGTCGGCCTCGGAGGCGCCAAACTGCTTGATGATGTCGAGCATATCGGCGGCGAGCTCTGAGAGAGGCGGGACCGTCGGGGTCGAAGTCGAAAGAGGGGCGTCGCCAATAGCGCCGGTAGCTGGTCGTTGGGTACCGTCCTGACCCTTGGCAAAGGGGTCCGGGCTGGGGGACGGGAAGGCGCCATCGTGGCCAGGCGTGTTGGAGTTGGACGGCGGCTTGGCAAAGTTGATGCGGATAGGGCCGGCGCCGGGGAAGATTTCCTTGCCATTCATGTTCGCCTTGGCGGATATGGCGCTGTCGACACGCTCAAAATTGACAAAGCCGCAGTTCTTGTGCGTCAAGACGCGGGCGGAGAGGATGGGGCCGTGCGACTTGAACATTTCGACGAGGGTCGACGTTGTGGTCGAGGTGGGGATACCACCCAGCCAAAGAGCGCTTGTCGGGCCGTCGAGGCTCTGCTCTTCGGGCCCGAGAAGACCGGCATTGCGGCTATTGGATCGGCCGAGATTCATGCTGGCCACAGCCTGAGGGAGATCGTCGTAGGCCTTGTCGTCTGCCATGCGGCCGTCGGTACCGACCATGGGGTTTGGGCCGGGGATGTTTCCGGCAAGGTAAGTCTTCATCAAGCGGCTGCCTGGGGTCTCGAGAACGCCGGCAGTGCGGGCTCTGGGCCTGGTGGACGAAGCGTGGTTGGCAAAGGCCTGGACGGCTAGGTTGTGGTTGTGAATGGCGGCATTGGTAGCGGCAAGCTGGTCTTGCAGGGCGGCGACGTAGTGGTCGTTGACGGGCATGCCATCAGCGTCGTACTCGTCGTCATCGTCGGCATACTTGTCCTTGTTGTTGACCGAGTAGGACCGGAAGCGGTTATTTTGCTTCGAGTCCAGGTAGGGCGTAGCCAGCTGGGAATGGACAGGCTGAGGCGTCTCGGCCAAGCCGAGATAGTCGAGGGTGCGCATGTGAGCGTCTGTTTCGGCACCGCCCTCCTTGGAGAACTGTGAGTGTGAGGGCGAGCCGGGTCCGTTGGAGCTGACGCTGGCAATGCTGTGGAGGGTCGAGCCTCGTTCTCTTCCGCTGCCAGGAGTAGCGCCTGCAGGGTTCCAGCTGCTAAAGACGGAAGGGCCAAAGGGCGACGATGTACCGGGGGCGGAGGAGAAGTTGCTGTTGCTGCGCTGGGGCATGGATCCTGCGCGTAGGCGGGAGAGCAGTGAAGAGGAGGAGGAACTGTCGGCCTGGTCGGGGCCAGGAGAGGGAGACTTGTTGAAGGGGCTCTGCGAAGGCGTGACGCGAGCCGACTTGGCGGCGAGAAGATTTGGGACGCTCAGGAGGCCGCCGCCAGCGCCGCCTGGGGAGAATCTCGAGGGGACAGTTCCGGCGCGGGCCCTGCGGGTCTGTGGCAACGTATCGGGCGTAGGAAGCTGTCCAAAGTCTGGGAAGCCGTCGGTGGGCGATTCAGGTATGTTTTCTCGTAGGGGCGTCGAGTTTCCGCTGGTTGGAGGGCCACCCCAGGGGTAGAGGGGCATGTTGGGGATGCCTTCTTGTGCTTGAATCTCGCGAGCTCTGGACAAGGGGGAGAAGAGGCGCCACGTCAGCAGGGCACAGTCAAAAAAGGGAACAAAAGGCAAAAAGCAGGAGGGAAAGCTACACAAAAGAGGCTTTTTGCAGCTGGAAAGGGGAACAGAACAGGCAAGGGCATCACATGGTGAAGAGCGGCCGAGAGGTCAAAAGCAGGGGTTTAGGTTTGCGGGCGGCAGCCTCAGCAGCAACCACAATAGCAACAGGAGCGTAGCAGGGGCAGGAGCAGGAGCAGGAGAAACGGAGGCAGCGGCAGCGAGTGGGTTGGGAGGCGGAGAAGGAAAGGAAGGAAGGCAAAGAGACTTTGGGACAAGGCGGCGGAAGAAGAGCTTACCTCTTGGAAAAGAGTCTGGAGGAGCTGGCGCCCAGGTCATGCGACGGAGAGCCAGCCCCGGAGCGCGAGTTGGACGCCATGATGCCCGACGAGTTGATGCCAGCGGACATGCCAAAGTAGGACCTCGCGGAGGAGGCGGAGGAGTCGATGGGAGAGTTGTTGCCAGAAGGCGAGCGAGAGCCGGAGCGAGCTTGGGAGGTGGTGCCTGAGTGCGACGAGTAGCCCATGCCCAGATGGTCGGGTCTGGAAGCCGACATTATCAATTATGCTTTATAACCCCAACCGCTCATGCAGGCAAACAAAAAAGACGAGACCCCGTTGAAAGCTAACAATACAGGGCAAAATCGCTTTGATGGCAGATCTCTTTCCGGGGGAGGCGGAGGTGGGAAACCTGGCCAAAAAAAATGCGGCCTGCGAAAAACGAGAAGGATGCCAAATAGCAGAGACCCAAAGGAGTATTACAAAATTCGTAAAGGGGGTTCGGGTCCGGTCGTTCAGCAGCAACGACAGACGAGATCGGGGTTGCCGGACGTTGTCAAGGAACAGAAGAACAAAGGGCCAGCAGGGTCAAGGCCAGAGCTGAGGCCAATCGAGTCGGTGGCCGGGCGAAGCGACGAGGAGAAACAAAAGGTGTGGTGGTGTCGTTCGGGACAGCGATTCGGATGGACGGCAAGGAGGGTGGCTTGAATCTTGGTTTGATGGTCGTTCCGTCGGGATGCCGTGCGTGGCGCGTCTAGAGACGAGGATATGAACTCTCAGACTCTGTTTGGCGGTCAAAGGGGAGGAGAGGAGGGGAGGGGGATGATGGTTGGAGATGGAGGAGAGGAGAAGAGGTGTACGAGCCAGGAGGAAGCTGAGAGTTGCGAGCCGACAAAAGTCAAAAGGGACGTGGATCCCAGGGGGGCTTGCTTGCTCCGTACCTACCTACCTGCTCAGCAGCCACTGTACCGGTGCGCAGGTATGCTGTGGGCGTGCGTATGTCGTGTGCAGGAGAGAGAGACCTCTACAAGATAGAGAAGACGCTGGAAAAAAAAAAGGAAAAAAATTACAAAAGAGTAAAGAAGAGCAACGCCTTTTACCGTATATCAGCGAGGCAATTCACAGCAAAGGAAGAAAACAAAGACAATGCCAAAGGACATGGACTGCCAGGGAGCGGTGGACGGTTGGATGACGTGAAGCGCAGAGATGGGACGCGGGGGCAGCACAGCACACAGCGAGCTGAGGAGCGAAAAGGGTATTAGCGCCGTTATCCCCAGGCAAGAAAAGGTACCTAAAAGGCGGAGATGGCGGCGGCGGCGGCGGCGGCGGCGGCGGCGGCAGGTACCTACTCGGGGCTTCACTGGGACGCTGGGTACGTAGAAGTCACTGGTAGACGTCGGCCAACCTGCTGCTGTGAGTGGTTGGGGGGATGCGAGCCACCGCAACAACGAGGACGACGACGCCCAGCGGCAGCTTTCGAACACGAGGCTGGCTGGCCCCCAGGTGGGTTCGGTCGGGGTTCGGGAGGGGAGGGGGCGGCTGACAGGGACAGGACAGGACAGGACGACAAAGATGGTGATGATGAGAAGTTTGGAGGATACAGAACAGAGGCTGCGTTTTAAACAAGCTATAGAAAAAAAAAATATAGAAATGAGAACATGTAGATGCAAATTATCATACACACACGTCTAATTGACGCCTTGACCACGAGACAAGAGACAGACACTGGAGCTCTCTGTCGGTGATGTAAGTTGGAGCCTGCCAGCCGCCGTGTCCGCCGCGTCTCCGTATGTACAAGTGCCACTAGTTTGGTGGGGTACGCCCGCTGGGGACAGCTCCTTTGGAGTATGCCCACAGGAGAGGCAGGTATACAGGCTACCTCCGGCCCTCTCTGACTTTGTACTAATTCTGAAGAAGCAGGCTATCGGGGCGGGAGTGTTGGTACAAATTCGGTAGGTGCAGACACCGTTACCCAGAGTACGGAGTATGCACTTAGCAGTGTCGCTAGCGGCCAGTAGACCCGGCTCCGTGAAACCGGTTTTCCGTCTTGTCGCTTCGTCATGGTCTTTCTTCGCAGTGTCCAAGGTAGGTACGGAGCCGGCTTTCGTTGTGGGAGTTGTTTACCTAGTTGAGTACTCGTAGGTACTGTAGGTATGTAGTCGGATACCGCCCTGCCGCAAAACACCTGGATTACGTGCATCGACGTGGACATCCATGCCCGCCTCATGCAGCAGGGACTCGCCGCTGCACCTATGAGTTCGATACATACGGCTATCCGCCCCATGCCCATGCAGGCTGGTACTCGTACATCACGCAGGGCATCTCAGGGTACCTGCTTGGCGTGTTCACTGCTTCATATACTGTACTTCCCTTTACTCCTCCCATGGATGTGCCCATGTTTCGTAGCGAGCATCGCCAAGCTCGTGAAACGGTCCGAGTCCAAGCCCAAGGGAACAATACTCGTAGTGCCTGTATGCACGAGGGAGGCCAAAAGACTTCCTTCGTTTCTTTTCTTTTTATGTGCCGCCAGCTAGCTAACCTGGACGCGCGACCCCTGAGATCTGCTTCCCGCGCACACGCGCACCCGCGCGACGGGCTACGCAGGGATGGCTGACCGTGGCTTCACCCACCAAAGCAACGCTCTCTTAACCCCATCACCCTGCCATAAATAACACACAGCTCTAAAGGGGTTTACCACGGTCTATTTCTACCATATCTGCAAGCAGCCAAAAACCATACAACATCTTCAGTAATAAATGCAGAAAAAGCTGTCCTCTGGTCACTTTCCCATCTCTCCCCACGCAGCGTGTCTCGCTTGCAAAAGCTATTTTTGGACAAAAACTCGAGACATCCCTCCTTTCCCCCCCTCTGTAAATATCAGGGGTTAAGAAACAGCAAAGAAACAGCAAAAAAACAAAGACACAGTGCAGATCCGGGTTCCAAAAGCCCAACCTTTACTTCCTTTCTTTTTTTTTTCTTTTCCTTTTCATCTACTCAGCTTTTTCGCAGAACCACCAACTCACCTCCAGCTCAAAGCTCTCTGGCCAGCCCAAAAACAGCCACTGCAAGGGGCCGGACAGGAGCTCAGGAGGTTGTCGTTTTTTCCTCGGCACTCCCCAATTGATTCGCCAGCAGACTCTCACTTCCATACACCTCCTATATTCATGCGTATTCGTAGTTCTCCTCATGTATAAATGAATTAACAAATCACACATCTGCAATTGCCGCCCTGTGAGCTCTGCATAGAACCAAACCATGTCAGCCGCCGTCGCTTCTCATCCGATCATGATATCCTCCCATCACCCTGTAACTCCAACCAAAAGCCCAAAACAGCAGGTGCAAATTCCCGTACCTAAAAGCCCTCACATCAAGATAAAACCCTCTCCTCTGCGAGAACCCTTCAATTTACACCCGTCTTTCTCGTCCTACCATCCCCCCGCAAAAGCCAATCATTTTCCATCCCATCATGGGCCACCCGGCCACCCCAGTCAGCCACTCTGAAACATCAGCCGCTGCCCCTCTCATTCCCATACGAGTATTCTCTCAACCGTTCATTTCTACGTTCAGGCACTATGTAGACGCAGTTTGCTGGCGCCCTCTCTTGGCCATTTTCTGTGCTACCATTATGCCCGCTCGGCCTTTTGCTCGCCACTTGTCCATTATCTACTGACTGGTCGTCAAGGTAGGCAATATATGCCGTGTTACAAAGGACCGAGCGAGTGCCTGGGCCAATGACAACGCGTCAATGACCTTTGACACACGGCGCACATACACACGTATGCACGCACACGCTACAAGTATATGCGCATTGTCAAACGCCCTTTTAGTCATCCAATATTGCCATTTCAATTTCTTTCCTTCTTTCCTGTTGTCTATACCTAGAGTTTCTGCATTCACAAGCCTTCGCTTTCCGCAGAATGCCATACCACAGACTCATCTCTGTCCACCAATGTGACACAAGCCAACAAAGAGCCACTACACCACTACATGATGTATCCATGCCTTCCTTCATATGCATCCATCTCCCAAAAAGATAAAAAAAAAAAAAGTAATGTAAATAAACAATAAAACAGGCCAAACCAAAACAACAATCCAGGGATATCGTAAAGAGGTATTCATCCCCTTGCCACGCGTGCATGCTATGCTTCGGGTTACACATGCTTCTTTTTTTCGCCATCTACATGGCCAAATTGTACGACTGATATACTTGATCCCTCAAGCCTTTGGAAACGCCGTCTTGTCATCAAATGTTCAGAAAAGAAAATAGGGGCCATCTCAGAAAGAAAAAAGGGACAAATGACGTTGCAGGCAACTCTGCCACTTGCCCCTTGACAGACTGCCGCTCAACAAGGTACGTCGGCTGCCGGACCCTCGTGTCAGATGCTGCTTGCTGGTGTAATATAAACGTTGAATTTTTGGTGCTCGTCCCTCATTATTTCGCATGCTTCTTGAATGCCAGGAGCTCAGCCAAGCTGGCCAGAGGGCACCCGTGCTTGAGAAAGTCGTGAGCCAACAGCTCGTCCGCAGAGGCACGGCTCCTGACGTCCACGCACAGGCACACCGACAGGAAAGCCTTGAGCTCCTTGCTCAGCTTCTCGGGCTTCTTGAGGCGTGGTGTACCGTTGGTTGCAATCAGGTACAGAGCCTTGAGTGGCTCTTCGTTTAGGTAAGGCGGCTCCGACTCAATCATCTCGATTGCCATAATACCGAGTGACCAGATGTCCACCTTGGGACCGTATTCCTTCTGCTTCACCACCTCGGGCGCCATCCAGTACGGCGTACCGACCATCGTGGCGCGCTTCGACTTGGCATCCGTAAGCTTGGCGCAGAAACCAAAGTCGGCTGCAAACTTTCGTTAGCAAACAAGTCAACATCTCCGACGCCTCACCACAATAAAACTCACTAATCTTGACGTTGCCTCGGGCATCCAGAAGCACATTGTCACTCTTGATATCTCGGTGAATGATATTCTGCTTGTGCAGGTGCTGCAGACCACGGCAAGTCTAATAAATGTTAGTCAGATGCGCAGAAACAGACAAAGCCTATCTTGCTGAAACATACCTCGTGACAGATGGTAGCAATCTGCTCCTCTGAGATGGACGGGTTATTGTCAATGACGTCCGTCAGGGCACCACCCTCCATATACTCCATGACCACCCACAGCTCAGCGTTGTTGTTACGCAAGAATGCATCCAGGAAGTTGACAATGTTCTTATGTCGGCTGTCCTTCATGACCATAATTTCATTGACAATCAGCTCCTTTCGGGGCTGGTGCGCGAGATCCATCTGCTTAATGGCAACCTGAGCTCGAGGACCTTGCTGACGAACAATGTCTCGAGCCACTCCAACGGCGGTCTCCTTGATCTTGGCGACATATACGGAACCGGACGCGCCCTGGCCAATCTTCTTTTGCTTCGAGTACGATGCGTTAGGGTCATCCTTGGACACCGCCTCCTTGAGTTTGGCCATGACCTCCGATTCAGACATGGTAGACATGCGCGCGTCCTGCTTCTTCTCCGGCGCAGGTGCTGGCTTGTTAAGGGCCGCCGCCGCAGCCTTGACGCTGTCAGACTGAGGCTGAGGCTGCTGGCTGGGCTTAGGCGCAACATTCAGCGGCTTGACGGGCGCCGGTAGGCGTGATGTCCCTTGGGATGGTCCTTGGGGCTGTCTCTGTGGCGACTGCTGGTTGCCGTTGGGGTATCGTGGTGCGTTCTGTGCCGACGGGCCATCGTTTCGAGTTGGACGGGGAGCCTGGTCACGGCTAGAGTTGGGGCCGGAAGAGCCTTGCGACTGCGGGTTCACTGGCGGACGGGATTGAGCACCGCCAGCAGAAGGAGGAGGCGGCGCGGGTCGCTGCGCTCGCAATGGGCTGCCCTGCTGTTGCTGTCCCTTTGGAGCAGGCGGCGCGGCTCTCGACGGGTTGAAGCGGTCACTCTGGGCGGGCTGCTGGCCACCTTGTTGGCCGGGAGTACCGGTGTTGGAGTAGCCTCCACCGCCAACCTCTTGCATGGCCAAAGGTGTCTTCTTCGCAGGAAGGGAAGCGTTGTAAGCATCAAGGTCTCGGCGCTCGTCGGCTTCTCGCTGCTGCTGCTGTTGCTGCTGCTTCTTTCGTTGCTCTTCCTTCAAGGCATCCTGTGAGACGTAATTAGGCGACATGGCCTGCATCTGCTGACGTTGCTGCTGTTGATCATTCGGACCGGGCTGCCTTTGACTGTTGTTGCTGGACTGCGAGGATGTGGTGTTGTAGCTCTGGTTACGCTGGACAGCCGTGGGAGGGACCGGGCGAGGAGGCGCGACGGATGCACCGCCATAGCCGAGCTGCTTGTTGGCTTGTGAAGCCGGCGGCGGCGTCGGGGTGAGGCTCGGGTACTGGTTGGGGTTCTCGGCGCGCTTGGCGAGGTCAGTATAAAAGTCGAGGACTTCAAAAACGGCCTGCGGGTTGCGGTAGTAGTCCTCCTTTGTGATTGCCGAGGAGTTGAGCAGCTTGGACCACTCTGGAGGCAGGCCGGTGAATTGGCCGGTCTGGGAGTCGAATCCGACATGGATGGCGTGGGAGAAGTTTGTCGGGTTGCTGACGCCTCCCATGTTAGGAGAGGCGCCGTAAATGAGGTCGATCCATTCATACAACTCGTCGTCGCCCTTGACTCGCAGCTGAAGCGTCTTTGTTCCTTGGCCGTCGTCGTCACCGGGGCTGTTGGAAATGCCGTCGCTGCGACGCTTGATTTCGAAGATGATGCCGGTGGTCTCGACGCGGCCGACGTTGAGGACATCTTTCAGGTAGAGCGTGTATGAGACTTTGCCGCCTTCCGTCTTGTGAAAGTCGAGCGATTCCTTGCGCAGGATGAGATATTTCGACTTCCAAGGCTGGATAAAGTTCTTGTTCTCCTTGACGGTGGCGTAGCCCTCCTTCTTGACGGCGACGCCGCCCATGCCGTCATTGCTGCCTGTCTGCTGACGAGCAATGGGCAGAGAAATGGTTGAGCCGGAGTACGTAGAGGTGGCTGTGCCGGGAATGGGCGAGATGGCCATGTTGGACATGCTGCCGGGGAGATTTGTATTCGGCATGAGGTTGAGCCGGGGTCTGTCGGTAGGCGGGCGCGGCGCGGGGCCAGGGTTCATAAACTGGCCCTGTGAATACACGCTGGAGCAAGAGGGAATAGTCAGTTTCTGTGAGGATTGAGAGAGCACGGCCAGCGAGCTGCGTTGTAGCGATGGCGAAGGAGCAGGAGCAAGAGCAGGAGCAGGGGCTGAGGGGTTCTGCTCATGGGGGCCGGCGGCTGTGGTGCGTCCTCGGCTCGTGCATGGTAGGCGAGAGGGTGCTTACCTGTTCTGCGACATTTTGGCGTTATGGTAGGAAATAGGAGAAGCAGTCTATATTCAAGCGAGATGCACTCCCACAGCTTCTAGCTTCGACACGGCGCCGGCACAGCGAACGGATCGAGAGGGGGGCGCGCGGGAGCAGGAGAAGCGGGAGACACCAAAGCGCCGAGCGATTACGGCGCCAGGGCTCAAGGGGGTTGGTTCGTCGACAAAGCAGGTGAGCTTTGGGACCACGGCGCAAGCGACCGAGAACCGAGGGCGAAGGCGGGATCGTCAGGGCCGTTTTGGATTTATTGTTGCTATTTCGAGGCTTGAATCGGCAACGGGTGGGCGTGCAGTGACGAAGCTCAATCGTAGGCGTCGCGGGGGAGGATGTCGAGGTGGAAAGGCAACTCGTGTGGCGGCCAACGTGGAGGCGGTCAGGTCGGGTCGGGTCAGGTCCGGTCAGGTCAGGTCAAGTCGAACGGGGGGTGGTTAGACGTGGGTAGTACTCGTGGGTGGTGGTAGCGGGCGGGCGATCACTGCCTTACAGTGGTACACTACGAGTAGGAGACTAGGCAGGTAGTGCGTGGGGAGAAGAGGTGGTACGACTGTATAGTATTCCCTACGTTGTATACTCGAAGGATTGCAAACTGATTACGTATGAAAAAAAAAAAAAAAAAGGAGGAACAGATTCGACAGACAAAAGGCTTGCGGCAGACACGGAGCAAGAAAACGACGTTTTAGAACGACAACGACGAGATTCCAAAAAGGGGACTAGGCGCCTCATGGTGTTGCGGCGGCCTGACCAAACCTGGGTTAGAGGGGGGGAGAAGGCGAGCGGGCCGCGGAATAAGGCGAGCGGAGCCAGGTTTAGGTGGGTGGGTTCACCGCGGGTGCAGATGTTAAAGGCTGCTGTTTGGTGGTGGTGGGGGCACGCCTGAGGTAGGTACTATGTACATTGTGCCCTGTACGAGTACTCGTTCGACAGGGACAAACGCCAGCAGAACCAGAGGTACTCTATGCAATTACATACGAGTACAAGGCCCGGAAAGGGACAGTGGGATAGTTACGAGGTCATGGATGCAAGGAGACCCTAGGCCATACTCCAAAACACTCTTCAGGGTGAGCGAGGGCGATCGTTGCAAAGAAAAAACGACCACCAGAGACATACGATAAACAGGGGCAGCAAGTTCCCCGCCCAGCCCCGAACGACCCCTTGATGCGCCCCTCGTTGGTGGTGTGTTGGCGCGTGCTTTGCTCCAAGAATCCTCACGTCAGGTACCCGTTGGCGCGCACGTGTAGTGGAGAGGTACATGCCTCTACCTTAGTAAAGAAACAGATTGACGACTCGCCACGCGGTGGCAGAGACGAGACAGCCAAATGTCCTGGAAATCACCATGATTCTCAGTTCAATTTCATACTAGAATGACGCCCAGTATCCTGTTCCTACGACGTATACCTACGGTCATATCCATTGCACAATTTCTGGCATTGCTGCTGTGCATCCCGCAGACTCGGATGTAGAACTGCCAGCACAATACTATCCGCCTTAATCATCTTTCTCCATCCACAGCATACCTGCATCGACCTCGACACATCGCCAGCGAAGCATCAAGACCAATTCGCCACCATGAATTCGCCCCAATGTAAATGGTACAGCAATAGGACTAACTACCTAGCAAACAGCACTAACCTTCTTCTGCTTCTGCTCATCCATACCAGTCAGCAAACGTATGTACCTTGCACCCAGCATCAGGTCGAAACATCCAAGGCCTCCTATGCCCACTTCTTCAACGTCTGTGCTCCTGCAGCACAACCGGGGACCGGACGCCCGCAGCCACCCCAAGGCTCTTCATTAAAACATAGGCACACCCTAGACGCAGCATTTGACTCGGCATCAGCATGTCATTCTGCAAGTCCAGTTTTTCCACTACGTCAATCTCTTATGCGAATACTCGTAACTTCTCAATTGCCCTGTGGCAAGGCATCCAAACCACCCACTTGCGAATCGAAAACACCACAAGAGCCGTTTGTTCGTTCCTAACCCGCAAATCCCAAACAGAAGCAGGCTCGATCCTCCATCCCTCGTAGCCTTACTCTCACCTCTTCGCAACAGGAACAAGTCCTTTTCAGTGGGACGTTTCACCCGCAGGCTCGCCTGCCCGCCACATCGTCGTTGGCGAAACGCCCCCCTCCCTCCACAAGTACAAGCCTCCCCAGGTTGCCAATTGCTGCTAATAGAGGTGCCACCCTGTCTGAACTGTACCCCCAGTTCCAACAGCCACGGGGCAGACCGGCCTTCTATCCCTCTAGCTCCATGCAAGAGAAGGCGCTTGTCTTCACTATGCAGGTCATCTCGTCATGCGTCCAATGCGACAGTCTGAGGTTGGACCCGCCCATGTCCGCTGCCAGGCGAGCACACGTCTGTCAAAGTCTCCAAGTGACATGCTTCACCTCACCAGGGAACGGCCACGTACCAGATTGCGTCAAGCCAATGTCACCGAAACGGCATGAACCGCATCGTAAACGGAATTACCCCTGCATTCTTAACTTATTCTATACTGGGATACGGGGCTTCACATGCCTTGATGGGCTGGCTACGGCCCGTCTAGACCTGGCACACTACTTTGCAATTGTAAGAACCAAAACATCAACTCTCTTCTGGCTCTACCTAAACAAGTTTCTAAACGCTCTTCCTTTTTACTATTTTTAATCCGCCCATGTAATGTAATTTATCGGCTGGCAATCTCCGTCTCCTGTCCCTCAAACTTGGGGAGCTCCTCGCGCACATTCTCCCACTTCTTGCTGCCGTCAACAAGGGACTTGATGGCGGTAAGCACCTTCTCCACGTCCGCGCGGACCTGCGTGGTCGAGTCGCGGTCTCTCAGCGTAATAGTGCCGTCCTTGAGAGTCTGGAAGTCCACCGTGATGCCGAGCGGTGTGCCGAGCTCGTCGTTTCGGCTGTAGCGCTTGCCAATACTGGCAGACGAGTCGTCCACGCGGCTCGAGATGCCCATGCTGCGCAGGCGCTGCGACAGCTTCTTGACCTCCGGCCGGAAGTCGGCGTTGGAGGAGAGGGGGACCAAGAGGACCTTGGTGGGCGCAACCGTAGGCGGGAAAGACAGGACCTTTACAAAATTGTTAGCAAAATTGAACATCATGTCGCATACTTAAAGTAAATAGGAGAGTCACTTACACCACGAGCCTCATCACCACCGTCGCTGCCTCGGGTCCAGAAGTTGTGCTCAATGAGCGAGTACAGGATGCGGCCAATACCGAACGAGGGCTCAATGACATTGGGCGTAAACTCGCGCGTGTTCTCGACACGCTTGCGGAACTCAATCTTGATCGAGTCGCTACCAATCTCGGCCTTGCCGTCTCCGACACCGGGGACGTCGACAGAGATCTTGCCGGAGCTCTCGAGGTCCTTGGCAAGCTTCTCGCGCTGCTCCTGGGTGGTGGCCTCGATGGCAGCCTCCACAGCCTTGGCATCCTTCTTGAACAGGGGGCCAAACTTCTTCTTGTCGATTTCAACCTGCCACTCCTCAATGACACGGGGCTCATCAAGGCGCTCACGGACGACCAGGGGAGCACCAGTCTTCTTGGCGTGGACAGTCAGGTCGTAGGCGCTGCGGTCAGCACAGCCGACGCACTCGACCCAGCCGTTGGTAGTGAAGAGCTCAGCGTCCCAGCAGTCGCAGGCGTAGTGAGCCATCTCGTTCTGCATGTGCTGGCGGAAGCGCATCTTGCTCAGGTCGACACCAATCCTCTCGAGGAAGAGGTGGATGCGGGCGAGGAAGTAGCCCAGGGTCTCGTTGTCCACAAGACCCTCCTTGACGGCCTGGCCAATGCTGACCTTTCTCGTGGTAGTCTTGCCGGAGAGCTGGGTATCGCGGTCGAGCAGGACGAGCTCGACGTGCTCGACCTCGTGGAAGCGGCTGTGCTTCTTGCCGCCCTCGGGGTCGACAAAGTGCTCAATCTCGGCCATGAGGAACTCACGCACACGGAGCAGACCGGCACGAGGGGAGATTTCGTTTCGGTAAGACTTGCCAATGGAGGCAGAGGCAAAGGGCATCTGCGACTGGTTGAACTCGAGGAGCTTGGCAAAGTTGAGGAACTGGCCCTGGGCGGTCTCAGGACGCAAGTAGCCGGGGAGGTTGCTGCTGGGGCCGATGGAGGTCTGGAACATGAGGTTGAAGGCAACGGGCTCCGAGGGGAGAACACCAGTGGCAGGGTTCTTGAGGTCGTACTTCTTGATGAGCTCGCCGAGCTGAGGGCCGTCGTAGTTGTCGATTCTGGCCAGGACCTCCTCGTACTCCTGCACAACGGCATCGTCGAGCTTGACGGCCTCGGTCTTGGTCTTCTTCTTCTTCTTCTTGGGGTCGTCCTTCTCCTCCACCTTTTGGCCACGGGCCTCCTTGTCGCCATTCAGCCTGGCTTCGAGGACGGACTCGACAAAGTGGTCGGCACGCAGGATGTCGCCGTTCTTGGGGTCCTTGCACATCCAGTCGGCAAACTTGTCGACGTGGCCAGAGGTCTTGAGAACCTCGTGCGGGGTCAGGGCCGTGCAGTCGACCTCGAGCATGTCCTCCTCGAGGATGAAGTGCTTGCGCCACAGGTCGATAATGTTGGCCTGGAGAGCGCAGCCGGGCGGGCCATAGTCGTAGAGGCCAGCAACGCCGCCGTAGATCTCAAACGAGGGTGTGTAGAAGACACGCCGGCGGAGCATGGCATCGAGAACGGGCTTCTCAAGGGGCTGGCCCTTGAGAGTAGTAGCGGTCGACGTCATGGCTGCGGAATCGCGGAGTCGTTTCCTGACCTTGTGCGCCTGAAATGCGCCGAGAGCGGGAGTGTTGGAAAAGCTTCGAAGACGGCCGGCGGCGGGGGCAACGGGGAATGCGAATCGAGGTCGAAGAGCGACGAGTCTGAGCGGAGATTTGACAGAGGCGACGAATTGAATTGGCTTCATCCACAAATGCTTGGGGAGGAAGTCGGTAAAGGATTGCTGGAGGGGCGTGAGTCACCAAAGCTATGTTTGCGCCAGACGGGTTCCTCTAGAAACGTTGGATGGTGGGCGGCGGCGGCGGCGGTGGTAGTGGGGCGCGCCAGCTTAGGGAGAAATGTCTCGAACGAGATAGGTGTGTGGTCGTGGCTGGCGGCCAGGTAGGGCCTTCAGTGGGCTTCGGCTTCTGTAGCGGCGAAATAATACCCTAAGATCTGGACGGGACGGATGACAGGCAAGGCTCTTGTACTCCACAATGCATTGGGTGTGGTCTTTTGTTGCTCCAGTCCGGTAGGTAGGCGATTGGGCGTGAGAATGCAGGTGGGTGGGTGGTGCAGAGGCTTTGACGTTCTGCCGCATGACACCGCTCCAAGCGATGTAAGTTGCATGCCAGTGTGAAGAACACAACAGCGGCAAAGTCATATAAAGTCTCTGCTATGAAATAGAATGACCAATTTATTCAATTGATAGAGTGTTATCTAGAGATAATAGCAGTTTATGGTTTAAAGTGAAAGTCGACGAGAAACTAAGCTCTCCTACCAATGCTGCTTTTGTGTTATAGCGTGGGTGAGTCAAGCCCGACGAACTGCCATTTATTTGCAAATCACCGGGGTAATACCTCTACAATAGACCGTATGAAAGCATCAAAATGGAATATGTAAATGAGAGTCAATGCGTGAGCTTATCTGACTCTCTTTTCATTCACGTGCCACGGCTGTGCCTGACATGTTGTCAGAATGAGGATTGTACGTTGTAAAATCAGGACTTATTACATTAATTACCTAAACACTAAAACAACATGTAAAGAACAAGATATATATTAAGACAATCTCCCATAAGCTCTGTGTACGCTGAATAGAAACCGGTGTATACCTAACCTGCTCAATGCCCAAAGAACAAGGGACCGGCACACCGTCGCCGCCCACCAATGACGGCCCCACGTCCACCGCGGGCCTCCACATTTTTTTTTCTCTCGACAAAGAGGCTTCAACTTTTCGCATTTTGTACTAAGAGAGGCTCTTCCCCAATTCCACCATACATTTCTACAACCAGCCAACCCTTACCGGCCGAAAAAAACCGCAAAGATGAGGCCCCTTACAGAGCAAGAAACGAAAACTCTCTTCGAGAAGCTGGCCAACTACACCGGCGCCTCTCTCAAGAACCTGATTGCGCCGCTCGACGACTCCCCCAAAGCCGACCGCTACGTCTTTCGCCTGCAAGGAAACAGAGTCTACTATGTGCTGCTGTCGACGGCCAACCTGGCCACGTCCATGGCTCGCGATAACCTCCTCTCGCTTGGAATCTGTCTAGGTATGCTGCACGCCTCTCCCCTACATGAGCTCATCCGGAGAAAATGGGCCCTTTCCCTGCCTTCCTCTCTAGATTCTCGTTGCGCTGGCCCCGGATCAACACGATGCTAACGTTTTTTCTTCTCCAGGCAAATTCACAAAGACTGGCAAGTTCCGCCTACACATCACAGCCCTCCCGATCCTCGCCGAGCACGCCCGCTGGAAAGTCTGGATAAAGAGCAACGGCGAGATGCCCTTCCTGTACGGCGGCAACGTCGTCAAGGCGCACGTCGGCCGCTGGTCCGACGACTGCCCCGAGCACCAGGGCGTCATTGTCTACAACATGAACGATACACCTCTTGGATTTGGCGTCACGGCCCGCAGCACCGCTGAGTGCCGCCGCCTGGATCCCACGGGTATTGTCCTGTTCCGACAGGCCGACTGTGGCGAGTTCTTGCGTGACGAGGACAACTTGTTTGCGACGGGTTAATCATGGGGTGGCTAGTTGAAAAAAAAAAAAATAAAGAGCAGACTTTGCGGCTAATGGGGGAATGGATGGGGTCCGTAAATTTGGTCATTACATATTGGCGTTGGTTTATAGATGCAAGGGACATTTCACGGCTACTGTTGAATATTCATTATAGGCGTTCACAATTCACATTAGGAAAAATAGCAAACTTATTGTGCAGACAAAAGATTTCAGGCAGTCCAAAAATATAAAACGTTCTATTGCCTGAATATGAAAATCCGTAAAAAGGTCCCGATATGCAATATCATGTCCAAATCATTCCCAATTGAGATGCAGCACTTGCGTCTCATAAAAAACTATAATAAAAAGCAAATGCAAACTCTATATGAATTTATTGCGCGATGGCAGAGACAGCCTTCAAGACAGGAGAGACGGCAGGGGTAGAAGAAGTGGGAGAGCCTGCGCGGCTGTTGTTCCTGAAGAAGCCAATATGCGAGCGATGAGCGACGTACTCGCTATCAGCATATCCGAGAAGCTCTTCAATGTCGGCGCTCTGGTGTCCCATGATTCTGTTGATCTCGGGAGCAGCATAGTTGACCAGGATGCGGCCAACTTCCTCGGGTTCTCCACTCCACATCTTGCCGTCCTCATCCGGGGTCTTGCGTCGGTCAACGACAACAAGGCGGACGGGCTCATGCGAGGCAAAGTTGCCCTCAACGCCGACGACTCCGACAGGGAGGAGGCCGGCCTTGTTGAGAAGAGCCTTGTAGGCACCACGATCAACGTAGACAGTGCCGTGGGGGTTGGGGGTATGGAGGAGCCAGAAGTGACGGTCGCGGATGGGCTCATTTGAGGCCAAGAAGCGAGTGTGAAGGGGAGGGCCGTCGTCCGTCTTGCCAGCCATGAGGCTGAGAGACGTGGTGCGCGACAGGACCTCGCCGTCGTCACCGTCAATCATGGAGGTGCGGGGAGTGTTATAGAGGTAGTTGACGATGCCAAGGATATTGCCAGGATTTGACGACCTGGTGATGATGGTCGTCACGCCAGCTGAAGTGCCCAGCTTGGCGGCAATAATCTTGGTGCTCATGCCACCAGTGCCGAGCGCGGAGCCAGCGCTGGAGACATCGGCATCGAGGCCACCAATGTCCTCGACCACGTCAATGGCGCGGGCGTCAGGGTTGGTGCGGGGGTTCTTGTCATAGAGACAATCGACATCAGTCATGAGGAAGAGGAGATCGGCATGGATCATGGCCGAGGTGATGGCGGAGAGGGTGTCATTGTCACCAAACTTGATTTCGGAGACGGCAAGGGTATCATTCTCATTGACAATGGGGATGACGCCAATATCCAAGAGCTCATTGAAGGTATTCTGAGCATTGATATAGCGGGTGCGCTGCAAGGGAGGTGGTGGTTAGCCGAGTTTCCGGGAAATGTCCGAGTGCGGTTTTTTTTTCAGTGAGACTTACGTCTGCGATATCATTTCTGGTCAGGAGAATCTGGGCAATAGGCTGGTCAAGATGGCTGAAAAGGCTATCCCAGAGACTGATGAGACGACATTGACCGATGGCGGCCAGGGCCTGGAGCTGAGCGAGGTGCTTGGGGCGACGCTCAACGTCCATGCGGCGGAGACCAACTCCGATGGCGCCAGAGGAGACAATGACGACACGGTGGCCTTCCTTCCTGAGCTTGACTGCCGTATCGACGATCAACGTCAGAATGGGCAGAAGAGGCTCATGAGTCTTTTCGTCCACAATGGAACTTGTGCCTGTGCGTGGTGGTGGTTAGCGCGACCGTTCTGTACTTGGTATGGTGGCGGTGGTTGGCAGGGCCGATATGGTCACGATCTACGTAACCATATTTGGCAAGTGGTGTTTGGCAGGCCCATGGAGGGGGGGGGGGGGGGGGGGGGGTCGCGGGGGGAAATATCCAGGGCCAGGCCACGAGGAACAAAAACAGATAGACAGGGGCAAGAACAAAAGCAACGGGGTTTGAAAACGAGGGAAAAGGGGGGGGGCTTTGAAAGGAAAAAAGTTTTTTGGTTCTGGTTGGTTTAATAAATCAACTATATAACGAAAAATGTGATAATGGAAAGAAAAAATTCAAATGTAAGAAAAAGGAAAAATTCAACCGCCCATCTTCTCTACGAGCTTAA